>FTLJ01000759.1:0-107269 GCA_900155495.1 Porogramme epimiltina
ACCCCGCGCCGCCCGCCATACGCGGCGCCGCCGCCCTCGTCCTCGCCCGCGTTCATGCAGGCCCCGCAGTACGCCTCCTCCCGCTCAACGTACCCCGCATTCCTCTCCCCGCAAGAGACCGCGTGGATCCACCTCGCCTGCGCGGGGCGCGGGCTCGTCGACGCCTTCCGCTGGGACACGGTCGTCCGGCTCGTCGCGAGGTGCGTCCGCCCCGCCCGCTGTGCTCGGGAGAACTGGCAGGGACGAATGCAGGCCCGGCCCCTCCCGCCTCCCCGCCTCCCCGCGCGCGCCGTGCTGCCGCGACGTGAAGCGACCCGGAGGTGCGCTCGAACGTGTTCAAGTCGCTCGTCCTGAACACGGTCTCGCTCGTGTCCGTCTACTTCTTCGACTGGCTCCTGCTCCCGCTCGCGCAGGCGCAGCAGCGGTGGTTCCACAGGAACCTCGGGTGGTTCTATCAGGTGCTCTGGCTCCTCCCCGTCGTCGGCGCGTCGTTCTACCTCAACGTGAGTCCGCCTCCCCTCGTCCCGTCCTACGCTGCTCTCGGCGGATGCAATCCCTGGATACATGATGCATATCTATTATCCTCAATCCCTGTCTAAGGGGTGCGCCCTGCGCGTCCCCTGATGAGACATAAGCTTCCCTATCACTGAACCCAGGACAAAGAGGCCAGCCGGCCTCAGGCCTCTCGCCCGCAGCACGCATTCGCTCCGTCCCCGACTTCCATCCTTCGCTCACGTCTGCCTTACGTCCCCCGCAGAGCTCCTGGTGCACGCTGATAGCGAAGCGCGCCTTCACGCTCCAGCACGGCTCGCGTGCGGCCGCGCAGCCGCCGTCGACGTACAGCGGCATGCTCAACGCGCTCGCGACGTCCGCGTACCGCGGCGTGATGGTCTTCACGTCCGTCGTCGTCTCCTTCGCGCTCGCGTACATCCCGTACGTCGGCCCGCCCCTCGGGTTCGCGTTCTTGTGCTGGGTGGACGCGTGAGTTGCGCTCTCTCTCCCCTCTCCCTAATCACGAGTGCGTGCTGACGGCTCTGCGTGCGTCCCAGGTACTACTGCTTTGAGTGAGCAGGCTACCGCTCCAGTGCCGCAGCCGCGTCTCACGTGAACGTTCTCTAGGTTCATCTGGATAGCACGGGGGCTCTCGTTATCGCGCAGAGTGCGCCATCTCGAGGAGCGCTGGGCCTACTACTTCGCCTTCGGTAAGCCCGCGTCGGCACGCGCCGCCACGGCCGAGTGACCCACCACCGCGTCGCAGGGCTCCCAACCGCCGCACTGTGCATGTGGGGCAGCAGCCTCGCCAACGCCGCGCTCTTCGCGCTCTTCTTCCCCGCCGTACGTCCCCCCCCCTCCCATTCGGGCTTCTCACTGCTCGCTCACACGCTCGCACGCTGACCTCTTGCTTCGTCTTGCTCCGCGACGGCCTCCCGCGCAGTACATCATCATGGCGATGTACGCCCGCCCGGTCCCGCTGGACCCGTACAACCCCGCGCGCGGCACGGCGCACGACGACGCCGGGGGCGGGGGCGGCGCGCGCTACCCGTCGCCGCTCATCCCGATCCGTGTGCCCGTGTTCGCGCCCGTGCTCTTCCTCAACGACTGGCTCGTGCGCCTGCTCAGCGTCGGCACGGCCGGCGGCAGCGGTGCAGGCGCGGGCGCGGGCCACCGGCGCGCGCTGAGCGATGGGGTGGAGAGCATCGAGGAGGGCGACGGGGCAGGGATGGACGTCGGCGGCGTGCGCGCGGCGATGGGCGCGAGGGTGAGAGTGAAGGGTGCGGGCGCGGGCGCGGGCAGGCTGGGACGGAAGTTCGACTAGAGTCCGGACGCTGCCGTTGGCTTATTGCCGAATACCTTACGAGTGGACGCGTGAGCGTATCTTACTGGATCTCCCATATACACAAGCTATACGTTTATTATTGTGTGGGCAGCTGCATGCTATCATCCCATCGCAAACTACCATACCTAGACGCGAGCGTGCTGGAGCCGGGGGTACAGTATCACCGCCCTCTTCTCGTCTCACCCCTTGGAAGCTGGGTTCCCACCACTCCCCTTTGACGTCCACATCACATCTTGCCCGTGATTGTTTTATTAACAGAGTTGAGCACTGCGTTTGCTTTACCTTGGGCGGTACTGTCAGTGACCCGAACAACACAAAATGGATGCACCGCGGCCAGGGAAGGTCACGAATCGTTCGGATGGGACATAGTGCAGGTGGCATATACAGTGATGACGAGGGCCGAGAGAGACGATGAGGCCACCGGCGGATGCCGAGTGGCAGCCTATCCAGTCCTCTTCAGCCGGTTCCTCTCTGAGTCCCCGATCTTGCCACTCCGTGCACCATTTCCCTCCTCCCCCGCACCCGCATGTACCTCATACACATACCTGCCACAGAGTGAGGCACGCCGCCGTGCTAGTGCTTACGGTCGTTGTGAGCGCGGGCGCTCGGTGCCCATAAGGCCGAGACAGGTAGGAACGCTAGATGTTTATTCGGGTAAGGTGCGTTCCAATTGACATCCGTCTAGATCTGTTGCGCATCCACTGACTCACAGCATTTTCGGTGCAGTCGATCCCCAGTGAAGTCTATTGACAGAGCGTCAAAATTAGACTGGGCGTCTTCCGTGCCTACTTCCTTCACCATGGGGATTCAAGCGAATCGCGGTGTGTGTTGTTAGGAACGTGAGTTTACGTTCATATACATTTATCGTCGAGAGACGAAGGAGGCAGGCCACGCTATTCGCCGTGGCCTCGGTCGGCGTTTCGCGATATCAGTGCTGCGGTGTCAGTGGGTGGTGGGACAGGGATGGACAGATGGGGACGGAGGGCACGGAAGACGACGTCCGTGTGCAGGGGCGATGTGTGGCGGCACGATCACGTGAAGGGGAGGGGAAGGTGGTGTCGACGGGCAAAGTCTCGGCTTTCATTTTAAAGAGTGGATCGCGTTGGTCGAAGGCGCGCCATTCTCCGGGCGTTGTTCGCTCGTCGTCACCAGCGTTAGATAAAGACCCGTCTCGGGCCTGTCTGTCTTTCGGTGGCCACCCCATCATCCCGCTTTCAACGCCCTCTACTCCCCTCGTCCCTTTGTTCCGCTCGCCCCGGCCACCCTCAACCCGGCCGCCGTTCCCTCGCTTAACGACTCCGCCATATCTTCGGCTTTCTTTCCTTCTTGTAATCCCAACCTCTCCCTCTTCGACGCCCGACCTCCCTCGCCATGTTCTCTATCCTCCGACCTCAGTTTTCTGCCCTCCTCCTCGTCTGCCAGGGCGCATACACCCGCGCTCAACAGACCGTTCGGTGGTCCGCCACAACACTGGCTTTCGCCCCTCTCGCTCTTTTCCCATACAACGCCCTGCGCAGACTCGCCAGCTCCGCACGCGCCACCATCTCCGTCTCCACCAGAGTCGCCGCTTGGTCCGCAGTCGCCCTCCTCGCATTTTTCTTCTCCGCACTCCTCCGCAGGTCTGCTCTTCTCTCCCACGGCGCCAAGCAGATCGGCCGACCGCCCCACGAGGTGCGTTTGCATTCCGTTTTTCCGATCAAATCACAAGCCGAGGCGCTCACCTCTCTCTGTACACAGAAACCACGCCACGACCGTGGAACGTCCCATGACGCCTCGGTCCAGCGTTCCTCCTCCCGAACTCTCAGTCACGTCCATTCCACGACTATAGAAAGTAGACTTCACGGTACGATGCACTCTTCTTGGACTTCAGCATAAGCTCACGTCATCGCAACAGACCTTCCCACACTCTCAATCTCATCAGGCCTTCGGGATGGGCTTCCCACCGCTGTGCTGCTTTCCGCGTACCGCTACGCCTACCATTGCGTAAAACCTGTCATCTCGGTCACCCTCATCGGTATCGGAGCAGGCACTCTTATTGTCGAGCACCTCGGCGGCACTCGCGTCACTATCCGTGCTATAGCGGCGAAAACGCTCCCTCGCAAAGTGGCACCCTTGGAGCAGCCTTTGCCCAGTCCCCCGTACTGTGGCGGCGGCGTCCTACACCCCTCGGAAGAGGAGGAGGAGGATGACCAGGTCTTCGACCTCCCGCACTGCCCGACCGACGGGACGCTCGTTGAAGGCCTTGTCCGTACCGCCTCACCATCCTCGCACACCGACTCCATCGCCGAGCTCGACCCCGACAGGACGCTCCTCGACGGCCCAGACGTCCCCTCCTCTGTCCGCTCGATCAAGACCGTCAGCTTCTCCGGCTCCGACTCACCCTCGACTGCAGGTACCAGCACGGAACCTCGCCCGCTGGCGCTCTCGCCCTCGCCGACATCAGCGTCCCCGCGCAAGCCCGGGAAGTGGTTCCTGACCTTCCCCCGCAAGCGCACCACGTCCAGCGTCACCACATCGGACGCCTCCTTCTTCCACCCCCGCTCCAGCTCACACTCACATTCGCATTCGCACTCGCTGTCGGCAAAGGACGGCGCGAAGGACGACGCAAAACACGACACCGCCACCCGCCCCTCGCCTGCGCGCGCGGCTGTGGTTCGGCGCACCCGCGTAGTGTCCGCGCCCGCGCTGCCGGACGCTCTAGCCGACGATGGTGGCAAGGCGCGGCGTCGCGTGAGCAGGAAGCTCATCAAGCCGCGACACGAGCAGGTCGCGGAGGAAGAGGAGGAGAGCGCGCCGAAGCGGCGGTCGCGCGTCGTCTCGGAGGCTGTCAAGTCGGTCAAGGAGTTCGTCCTGGACCTGCGCGGGCACCCGAAGGTCGTGTGACGGGCGCAGCATCGGCCGTGTACGTGTAGGTTGTCATGGTGGTCTGTATCCTTGCGTGTATTACCACGACTATATTATTTGTATAATTCATCGCGTTCGGATTGGTTTCAACCACGGAGATCGCTCGTCGCCGTGACCCTCTTGGTGCATATAGAAGGTATCTACCCCGGTCTAGTGTCCTGCTAACATGGGACCCTTGCGCGCGCAGGCCGGCGACAGAGTTACCCCGGGAGGAAGAGAAGACGTCAAAGGCGGAGACGACCAGTTCGTCTTCCAAGCTCCACTTCACAATTAGCCTCCGGGGTGCTGATCGCCCCATCTCGTTTGTTTCGATAGTCTACAGCTGCCATTCCGCGAGCGCAGATCGACAGCGGCGGTGACTGACAGAGCGCCTTGGACGCGCGTCCAAGCTGCCCGTCGTCTCCTTCCTCCGACCGTCCCCGCCCGGGACCGACGTCTGTGGCGCGTCCCGATCACGGCGCGCAATGCCACGCCCCTGCGCACTCACCATCAGTCGGTTTGGTACGTAATTGCAGGAGAGCAGAGAAAGCGACTTAACTTAGACCCGTCTACCTTTGCGTTGGCGGAACTAGGTCCGTAAGCGTGCCTGCGGATTCACCTTCAGCGGTCTATTCCATACTTACCAGCTTGAGGCACTGAAGGGGGACTTAGCTTAGGTCTCGCCGCGGCTGCCCTTCAGTCGCACATGGCGCAAACAAACGCCTGGGGATTCACCTTCAGTGATCTGTTTCCATACTTACCTCGCGGAGGGACGTTGGGAGGGGACTTAGCTTAGGTCTCGACCCGGCTTCTCCGTCCGGCTACACAACGCAAACCGACACCTGGGTATTCACCTTCAATGATCTATTCTATACTTACCGGCCTTGAGGCGCACTGAAGGGGGTACTTAGCTTAGGCGTCCACCAATCCGGCCTCCCTTCCACGGTCCGTCCGGAATGGCGCCTGGAGATCTACCTTCAGTGATCTATTCCATACTTACCAGCTTGAGGCACTGAAGGGGTACTTAGCTTAAATATCGACAGGCCTACGTGCACGCCACACAGACACAAACCGACGCCTGGGGATTCACCTTCAGTGATCTGGTGTTGAGTCCCGGAGCGTCCGAGTCGCGAATGAGGGGGGCCGAAGAGCAGCCCCCCCTCCTGTGCGTACAAGGCGACCTGTTCCTTCACCTTCAGCCACCTGTCCTCACCACTAGAGGTATGACGGCAAAGAATACTCAGCTCAAGTATGTGCCGCCTTGTGAGGATAGCTTCAGTGACGAGGGGAGATGGTATTGAGGTTTGATGGTGAGAGAATAAAGTAGACAAAGGGTTGTGACGAGCCCAGGGTACGACAACCGTGGAGCTCGAGGTGTGGATGGTGGTGGTTGAGAATGAGGACCATCCAGCCTTGGGGAGGCCTACTTATACGCTTCAGGCTCTTTGGCGGGCGAGGTGGCTGGCTGACCCCGGCCTCCTGCACACAACAGAGACAAATACTGTCAGCCAGGTGTCGATCGAAGGCCGTTTATGGATGTATCTCTTCGGGTCCGGGTTCGGCATGTCTGGCGCTGCCGCGTGCCGTAGAGCAGTTTGGTAGAGTGTGACGTCATGTCAGCCCGCCACTGACCGCGGCGGGTTAAGATTAGAACTGCTCTTTATTCTAGACGCAATTGAGACTGGAGCGTGGAAACAAGCAGAATGTGTTTTATCGATATCTGATGCTGTGATATGCGCTGGGACAAGACTGAAAGATGCCTTTCTGCGGTCAGTGCCAAGTGGCAGTCGCCATGTTTCGCGTCGCCGCGTGCGAGTCGTGGACTTTTTGGGCGTTGTGTACTGTGCAACTATGCCGCGCATGACTCGACTAGCCCAGTGGCACCTCTAGGTGTTTAAAGCCTCGCGTTGTGTCGGCTCTTCAGCCTCCATCACTACACCACTATGCCTGGTCATCCCGACCCCAGTCCGGCGCAACAGCACATATACGCTGCTATAACTGCGGTTTCTGATCGTTCAATATCCCCTCAGGCGGCCTCTGACAAAATCGCCGAAGAATTCGTTCAAGCCGTGCGGTGCGAACAGGCTAAAGATGATGAATCCTACGAAGGCAACGACACCCCTGGGGTGGAAGGCGTTCTGTGGGGATTGTGGGGCTACTTCCTTGAAATCGCGGAAGACGATGCGTCGATACATGGGCGACTTCTGGAGATACTCGTCTTGCTGAAGGCAAAGAAAACGGATGGATGCGAAGGCTGGCGTGTGTGGGGATACCCGATGTCGTGGGAAAACCTCCCGGTCTTCGGACTCACAATACGGGAGGAGATGGACGGTACGTCGCTCCCTCTTTGCTCCTGTATCGCATAATACTGAAATATCCGCACTACACATTAGTCGTACCTACAATTGACGGCGGTGTTCGCCCGCCAGACAAAGAGAGCCCCATGGTACAGACGCTCCTCGTCGGGGATGTGCCGCCCGACGCCCCGGATGCCCAGGTGTACGCACGCGCGTGGATGAATCTGAATGCGTTCATGGCACGTCTTTGGGTAGGAGGCATCATGGATGAGGCATGGATGGCCATTGCGATGATGCGCGACTACCTGGAGCCATTCTCCCTGGACCCGACGCCAGAAGGCAGAGGGCGCAAAAGGTCGCACGTCTCGAATGGAGAGCCTCCCGAGCTGGAGCTGGAGACGGCGGGGGTGTGGCTGAGGGTCGCGGGCGCACAGATGCTCGCTTGTAGAAAGTTGTTTGGCCCGAAGGGAGATCCGGACTGGACGGGGCCTGAAGGACAACCGGGTCAAACTTACGGAGGGACGTGGGATGGGGTTGACGGGTATCATCCGGACAGATGGGAGCATTGGAAGGGAATCCTCCGAGCAGTTGAACAGCAAGAGTGGAGGGAGTGCGTCATTAAATCGGTCAAGGTAAGGCCTAGGAAAACTCCACTCACAGAGAAGACCCTTCTAATCATCTTTAATCCCACAGGAAACGATCGAGGCGATGGAGAACTTTGAAAAGGCTGCCGCTGTCCCATAGTATTTGTACATCTAGATTCACGATTGAATATGAGACAATATCTAGCGTTAAGTATGTGAGCGAGCTGGTCAGGTCGTCAGATGATCATTAGCGTAAGTATAACGTCGTAGAGCTGAGTGGGTCTAAGGCTAGCTCCCGGAGGTTGCCGACTCGCCGGCTATCTCCGCTCTCCAGTTCTGACGCAAACGGCAACCCAGGACTATTGCCACTCCTCCCGTCCTCTTTTCTAGCCCTCTCGAACCTTGTTGCCCTGCATATCTGAAGCTCAGCGTAAAATCCGGAGGCACTACCAAGTGAGTTTGATTTGTCCCGTAAACAGCGGTGTCAAATGTCAACATGATCGCTAGCAGCCAACTTGCTAGACTTTGTGCCATCATTCCGGACTAGCTCCTACCACTCGTCCACGCCGGCAATGCCTACTTTAATCACTGGGGTGTCCTTTGCAAGGCCGACCGCTCGGAAATGATGCTGCGGAGAACCTCAAAATGCACCTCTAGGAAGCAGGCACCGGAACGGAACAGGACAACGTATAAAGCTGCCACTTGTGCGGGAAACCGTGTTCTCCCTACTGAAGACGAACGAAAAGGGCTAAGACCCTGTATAACATTACGATAGCTCGTACGGACTTCAACACGTTTCTATCTGATCTCGGACCAAGGAGCCCAGAAATCCGAGCTAATGATGAAGAGAGTTTCAGGATTAAACCTTAGTAGGATTCTTGGAGGAGTGGTCTTGTGTGTGTTCGCGTGCGGGACAACGGGGCAGCTGCAGACAGAGTAATGGAGGCTATATTAAGGTGATTAAAACTCTCGCTCTCAGTCCTCCTACCGTTGACACGATTGTACTTGTCTGTAGGAACCCTGACTATAGCCGCCCGGATGCCTATCAGGCCTCACCTCACTGTAGTACTAACTCTAGACAGATTTGACGAAGTTATTGTTTGACTTCCAAATAAATGCGACCCATCGGAGTAGGACCATAGTCAATAACTCTGTTTGTGACGGCATTCGACCACAACCTTAACCGCCCACCCTTTTCACGAATGTGTGGCCGGGCCCTTGGCAAGGATGTGGCCCCCCTATTCGAGGCCTAGAAAGCTCAGCGCCCCTCTTGTTCCGATGCAGCTTTCTTTGAACACAGTGGCCACACAATCGGTTGATCGCCTATTCTCCGTATGTCTTTCATCGACAAAGCTCCACATCACTTTGGCTGGCGATGCTGCTCACGGCTAGTAAAGCACCACCGGCGTGGCCACTGATGCATCCAGGGGTATATAAGACCTCGTCTGCCAACGAGTGTTGCTCATTCGACCGAGACACACTCATTACCGACAAGGCGCTGCGAGCCACCAATCCGCTACTCTACCATGAATTCATCCAACACATCATCCTTCCCACGACTGCGGAAGCTGTCGGATACGTTCATGTGAGTGGCTCTCGTCTGTTTTCTCAAGGTGGTCGAATGCTTACCTGACGGATACGCCAGCAACACTGTCGCGCCCAGCAAGAAGCCGACGAAGGGCTCGGACACGCGGCAGAGGCCCTGGTACAAGGGCGATAAACCGCTGTCCAAGGCGGACATCTCCAAGCCGATGACGGCGTATCTCGAGGACCGCTGGGACGAAGTGATGTTCCGGTCGACCCCCCACCTCCCCATGCCCTCCTCCCCCAAGAAGTTGCGCAAGGAGCGCCCCGATTCGCCCGCGCACGAACAGGGCGCGTCATTGGCACGCAGCCCCTCGATGCCAAGCACGAGGCGGATGAAGCAGCGCGAGGTCCCCAGGCTTGTTCAGTTCCCACCAGCGCCGGTGGGTACGGACGACCTGAGGTTCCTCAGCGATCCTAAGTTGGCGCCGGTGGCAAGGAGTCCGCTGCCGAAGACAGCGCCGCAGCCCGTCATCGCAAGAGCGGGGCTTCCGCCTGTACAAGCACCACCGAGGCCGCACAGGCTCGTCGATGAGCCTCGTCAGGCCCTCCTCCGAAGAGTCACGGCGCGGATTGAAGACGCTTCCGAGGCGCGTCGAGCGGCGGCGGACCACGCGCCCGCAAGTAGGCATGCCGGGCCGTCAACGGCAAGGCCGGGCGTAGGACTCGCGGCGAGGCACAACGCAAAGTGGGGCAGTACGGAGGAAGGGGCCCATCGGGTCCCGGAGCTGCCAATGGGCAAGCGCATGCCGCTGAACGTCCCGTACGACGCGGTCTCGGAGGCGCCGACTTCGCCCACGTTGTCCGTTGGGTTCCCAGCAACCTCACCTTCGACCGCTTCACCGTTGCGGAAGAGGGCGGATGGCGAGGGAGGGGAAGCCTCGTCGACGCGCCCGACAGCGGCAGTCTTGCGGAGGTCGCGATCGCAACGGGTACCGGGGGTCGTCCGGGTTGACAAGGACGAGGAGTTGCAGGAACGGCGGGTGAAGCACCACCACCGCCAGCAGGAGAGGACAGTGGAGGTGTACGGAATGGAGATCTTCGAGATGGAGAGGGAGGTGGCGGCCCTGGAGAGCGAGCTAGGGTCTGTCGTCCGTGGTGACGACACGGACGGCAGCACCTTGACTGCGTGCTCCGGGACGCGCCCCCTCGAGATTCGGAAGAAGAACCGGGGTGAGTCGGGAGGTCGATGAAGAACTTGCTGGGGCTCTGCGAACTTGGGGATTGACTCCTCCGGTGGTTACCCTCTTTATACGCATCCTCATCGCTCTCGTCACGACCTCGCCCATTCGCATCCTTTGTACTCCACCCCCGATATCCTCTGATGATCCCCTTCTACTCTGCCTCGTGCTGCTTCCTTTGTTCTCGCCTACCATCACATGGATTGCTGTTATCGCTCTCGTCGCATCATCGCATCATCTTGTACCACGTATATCTTTGTATATCTGTATTACTCCCTTCCTGTCTCTCATCGTGTATCACTAGTTGTATCAATACTGTTTCCGCTCTTCTATGATCATTCTACCCTTTCCCCATGCTTTGGAGGTATCGTGTGGACTCGATGCTTGGACTGTCGTCGATGATATCGCTCAGTGGCAGCGCGATAACTGTCGCGATCGTCTCATACTTCCGGCCTCCTTTGTCTCGTCGGATTGATGGAACGTGTTAGTTGAGTATACAAAGGACGCGGTGCAGTATATAGTATGAGTTGTTCTCCCAATCCGGTGCCAGATGGAAGCAGCCCGGCTGAACATTACTTCCTCAAATATTGAACAGTTCGGAATGCAAATGCGACACGTACTCGAAGAGATCTCACCGGCACACACCTGCCACGATTCATGATGAAGGTAGTGTCTAGATTATATAGCACCCATATCACAACTCCGATAATTACTATTCGCCGTTGGCCCGCACTCGTTGCCTTCCGGTTCGCTAGTCACCTCATACATGTCACAGGTGCCGGTAGAAGAGTGCTTTGGGCTCAGACTCCCGGAACGGAATCCGGAGGTGAATCCGGGTCTTCGCCAGGCCCTTCGTCCAATGCGGCGAGTTCGGCCGGGGTCAGAATCTTGATGTGATGTTCTGCAACGACGTCGGGTGCCGTGTCTAGAGTGAATTTAGGTTCACTGCACGGTATAGTGCACGTGTGCCAAATACACCACGTTAAGGGCATCAGACAAAGCGGAGGAAGCGAGGAAGAAGAACACGCGCGGTCCGAGAGATCCAAACAGACTCCCTTTGAAATTCTTCAGCCTGGGGTCGGGGAGCAATCCAAGAACATGGTCGAAATGAAGGAACTACCGGGCACATCGCATACGGTCAGGTCGGATATCAAGAGCATAGCACAGCGGGATGCAACGTACCATCTCCCCAAACAGATCGCACCGCGGCGTCGGCCACTCCTGCCCATTCCTAACCATGAAGTCAAAGCGCTTCCCGCAACTGCATACCGGCCTCTTCCCGTCCGTCCAGAGGCGGTCTATCTCATCGTGGGTCGTGCGGTCGTCCACCCCGGGGAGCGCCTTGAGCACGAACGGCACGATCCAACGGTCGGGCCCCGAAGCCGCGTCCCACCACCCGCGCCTGCGCCAGCGGGGGCCCAGCGAGTGGCAGCGCTGGCGGTGCTCGAGAAGGCCGATGTAGGAGTAGCACGTCTCCTTGCCCTCGGGCGACAGCTGCGCGCAGCAGCGCTTGCACTGGAACAGCTCGTGCGAGTCTCCGAGCACCGAGAGCGCGAAGTGGGCCATCTCGATGCGCACGGGGCCGGGTGGGAGGGGGTCGTCCTCGCGCGGGTAGAAGTGGTCGTATAGATGCTTCGGGATTTTGGAGTGGCGGCACATGGCCATGGCTATCAGGTCCGTCGCGACCCGTATGTGGTATGGCGTCGATTCGGCGAACAAGGCGGGTACAATGGCGGCAAACTGGTCCTTAGTTATCTGGACGTTCGGGGCTTCGGAAGTTAGCAGGTTTCGCATGCACGGCATGTCCATAGCGTCCAGCGCGTTGGGTAGTATGCGCTTCTCTAGGCTGGCGCTGTTGCCATCGATGGTAAGGAGGTAGTCCTTGTACAACCGTATGAGCTGTGATCCGCGGACGTGCCATTTCAAGTTGAAGGCTTGGATTTCCCGTCGTTGGCGCTCCTTCGCCAGAATGGCGACTAACTTGGGGTAGATCTCATCCCAAACTAGTGCATGGTGAGTGGCGGTAAGGTCAGCAGAGGGCAGACATACTCACCTGAGTCAGTGATAGGCTCCGTTTGGTCCCGAACCTCTTGCCACTCCTTATCGCTGTCGTGCGGGAAGTCTTCCGGGCTGTGGCCGTTCTCTTGAAGCCTCTCAGCAATCCTAATAAAGGTTTCGAGGTCAGTTTGAGAAGCAGAAGGGCATCCTGAATGGCACCCACTGTGCGCGTCTCGCCAACATCATCGTTTTAACGGCGTTGACCTTCTCCTGTTCTACGGCACGATGCCATTGCATTATTGAATACCGGAACTATGAAATTGTCATGAGTATCACAGCACAGTGGCAACCTAGGGACTCATACCGCCAGCGCTCCGTCTACATATTTCTTGCGAGCATCAAGGAACGAATAGAACGGTTGTTGATCGTGGGCATTGCGCAGACGGAAATATTCCTGCGCGACCTTTGCGAAGTCGGGTGCGAAGAAAAAGGTAAACAGCTCTTCTCGTACACAATCTTGCAAATCGTATGAAACGCCCAAATCTAAGAAGTGCAGCGTGAGTCGTCTGTCGGACGAAATAGGTATAGGAGGGTCGACAGCGGACCTATGTCAGGAACCAGCTCCTCGAGGGCGGTAATTGCTTCCTCGTCTTCAGAGAAACCCATAGCCTTCGCGATTTTGGGTGCCGTCGCACAATGTTTTTTCCAGCATTGAAAACAAGCCCTGGTTTGCGACGCGTATGAGGGTTGCGGGGGGCGATAATGTTCAGTGTTGTTGCACAACTATGCGATACTTTAGCCGTAGGGACACGGCAGATGAGGCACGGTAGCATACCATGCAACCCTCTTCGAAGAGGAGGCTCGCGTATCTGGGCTCGCTGAGATCCTCCGGAGGATCGGGCGGCGCGGGGACGATGTTCTTTCGTGCCCTCTTCCAGACGATATGGCGGTTGCTCTTGACGCAGAGCAAATTGCGCAGCCTCTTGGAGGCACGAGAGAGTCGAAGGACATCGAGAGGTTCTAGATATCCAACAATCTGGTGGTACGATAGAACGTCAGAACCTGAGCACATGCCGTACTATCGAATAACGCGCATTACCTCGAATAACACGTCCGCAGGTAGGTTGACGACGTATGTGAGGGTGTCCATGGTGTGGCTCAAGGGATGGTCAGCGTCTATGGCGTTTGTTTGACTGAATAAGGGGATCAAAAGCAGCACGTGAGCATAAATCCTGAGGTTCGTACGAAGGCAAAACGTCAACTTACTCCCTAGGCTAGCTGAAATATCCGGTTTGTGGACGTGGTGTAAGCTGAGTATGATCTGTGGATGAGAGAAAGAAAGAACGATGAAAGTCGAGTCGAAGAAACGAGAGGCACTTCAGCATCTTCGACAGTAGTCGTCTCTTATTGTGGAGCCGTCTCTTGTCTCATGCGTCCATTGGCGCCCACGTTGCAGGACGAAGCTGAGGCCAGATCCATTTCGCCCCAATTGTCTGCTGGGAAAAAGCATTATAATACATGTAGTCGTACAACCCGTCCCGGGACGGCCGCATTGGCCCTCGATCGCAGCGCAGCGACCGCCACTCACGCCGACGTCTCCTTACCGGCCCGCCGCGCCCTCTCGTCGCCGGCGACGAACTCGTACGCCGACTTCGCCACTCCGGAGGCCATGCTGGCCGCGCCGGAAGCCACGCTCGACGCGGCGTTGTACGCACCCTGCGCGAGCCCCCCAGCGCCGGCGCCAGCGCTAGTGGTCTGGGCCCATTCGTCGTCTGAGGGGGCCAATGCGTGCGTCAGCCTCGGTGTGAGATAAGGAAGGCGGGGGTGTAGGGCCACGCACCGTTGCTAGGCGAATCGTTCAGCGGGGCAATGAGCGTCGACTCAATGATGCCGGGGCGGCCCTCGCACACGCCCGCCGACTGGCGGAAGTTGCGCGCGGCGTCCCTGTGTCCTCTGAAGTTCGGACCTGCACCGGCCCCGAAATTGTCGTCTGTCGGGTCCGTGGCCTGTGCGTTTGCGGTGAGCGATGGACTTGGTAGGGGAGCTGGGAGCACCCACGAAGTTCGCCCTGAGCGGATCCGCGTTCGTGGAAGAGCTTGTGGGGTTCGCAACACCAGGATGTATGTCGACGCCCTTATTGCCACCGAGGGTGACGTCGGTGTCATTGAGAGACATGGTGATAGTTTGTCAGAAAGTAGTGAGTATGTGGCAAGGTGTTCTGATGATAGGAGTGTCGATGGTGCTCCTGAAGGGACTCGGAGGTTTATATGTGTAACTGACGGAGTATAGTTACTGCTGAAGATGACGTCTGTGGGGTTGTTAAGGAGGAGAAGCTAAGAAGGTGAGAAAACTCCCCATTACGAGGGTTGGCATATTCGACAAGTGATTGGGGCAGTTGACCCACTGACGTCACCTGCTGTCTGTTGGGTGTTGCCCGCCCTAAGATCACAACAACACTCCCTGTTTTAAACTAGCTCCGGCTAGAACTGGGCCCCTGCTCTGACAGAACCCATGTGATGGGACATATCCAGCAGACCATTCGGACGGGACATCAAAGCAGGGATCGACCCTGCGCACCACCCATTTCGCCGCTTGTGTCATGCTACACATATGGCTTAATGCAGAAGAGCATTGTTGACGCTCCAAGATCCGCTCTCCTAACGGCCAGAGAAGGGATGGTACATATTACGCTGAAGCACGCGGTATTACTGTATACATGCAAAAGGTCTGGTGGGGGTCAGCACAGAAATCGAAGGCCAACGGGTCCACTCACCGAGAGATGCGATTTTCACCACATTCCCTCACCAGTCTCGCCGCTCAGGGAAGAACTTCTCTCTAGAGTCCTTGCTGAGAATATGGACGGCGAAATCGCCTACGTCGACCATTGCCCACCCGCCTCCCACGCGACGTTTGTTGTTAGGGGGAAGGGGAAGGGGAGGGTTTGAAGTCAAGAGCTAGAAACACGCATACCGGTCAGATACAGTATGTGTAGCAACATAACACAACGCTGCTCACCGTCTTCCTGACTATGCGAATAACCGATTCGATAGCTCCACGGTTTTCGGTGCCCTCCTTGACCTAGAGTTATGCGTATATAGTGAGCCATATAAACCATTTCGACACCAATGCTTGCGTACCTGGGCAATAACGATCCATTCCCATGGCCCGCCCAGGTTCTCGGCTACACCCTCACCAAGGTAGGTTCTGCCCCTCTTGCGTCTTCCCTTCGGCATTGCATCCGGTAATGGAGGGCCGGTGGCAGTCGGTATGGGCTCGCGCACCAAGAGAGTGCCAGGTTCGAGGTGAGGCGAGGTTTTGAGGGCCGCGTGCAGAAGCGCAATAGGGTGGTCCGAGGGCATGGCGGCAGGGAGGGGGGCCAGCGGGCGGGCGGATGCCTGCTGAAGGGCAGAGCGGCGCGCGTAGGGCGAAGGAGTAGAAGGCTCGGCATCTTCGGGGTCCATGAACCACGGGAGGGCCGACGGCGCGGTGAGCGTCGACGGGCCCGGGTCTGACGCGGTGGACAGTGTCGCACGCTGGACGAGGTCCTGGGCGAGACGAGTGCGCCGGAGAGCGGACGCACGCACCGCGAGGCCTCTTGCCTCTTTTCGCAGCAGAGAGGGGAGCATGGCGGGGGTGGAGAAGGCCCGCCGAAGAGGACGGTGGGGAAGAAGGGCTGGCCGTCGCCTCTGGGCGCGCGCACGACGCTGAACGCTCTGACGGAGGGCGGGAGGCGGGCCGGGGGAGCCGCTGCGCCGCCGCCAGCGAAATTCGCAAGTGCCAGGTGGTGTTGGCTCTTGGCTGGGCAGAATCACAGGCCGTTCGTCCCCTTAAAGCTTCCCTGCCTCCCTCTCTCCGCCTCTGCGGCCTACGTCCCCCTTCCCCTCCTTCCTCCCCCACCGCCCCCACACAAGCCATGGCGGGTCTCCGGATGAGCGTCGTGGTCAGCGCGACCGCCTTCCTCCTCGGTGAGTCCCCGTCCCGCACCAGCGCTTCCCCACAGGGCCCTCGTACTCACTTCCTCTGTTCCTGGGACGCGTTCCCATCGCCCTCTCTTGCGGTCTGAAATAACACAGGCCTCCTTTTCACCCACTGGATTGCGGACTCGCTCACCCTGTGGAAGTCCCCCGAGAGACAGACAGACAGCAGGCTGTGGACCGCCGCCACCTACTATGCCATCCTCATGCACGGCCCGCCCATGCTGGCATACTTGTATGCCGCTGTCGTCCTCCTCGGCGGCGTCACCATCCTTTGGAGTCTGCGCGACGGTCGCGCAGGGAACCTCATGTTCGACGGGGGTAGCATATGTGAGTACTCCGTCATCCGGACTGCAGCCCGCCCACTGACACCTTGTTGTCCACAGTCCTGTACACCACCGCCGTCGCCATGTACATCTACTCCGTCATCCCCAGTACGTGTTTCACCAACCCCTCGCATCCCCAGCGTCCCTCATCGTCTCTCCTCCACCCCGTGCACTAGGCCTCTCCCTCAACTTCGCGACGCTCCCCCTCCCCTTCGCACCCGCGACGCCCGGCTCGCACCTCCCCGAGTTCCCCGCGACGCTCCGCGAGCCCACGCTCGAGCTCGCGTCCTCGCACCTCGTCTGCTCCGTCGCCCTCACCGGCGTGCTCGCCCTCCAGGCCGGCCGCTGGTGGGCCGAGCAGGCGGACATCGACGACGACGACGAAGACGACATCGCCGCGGGCCAGGACGCCGGCGACGAGGCCGGCGCGGAGACGGACCGCACCGAGGGCGACGCGGAGACGCTCCTCCGGCAGCGGGCGAAGGCGCAGAACTGAACGCGCTCCCTCGGAGGAGGCGGAGGGCGCGTGAGCGGCAGACGCGCGACGCGTCACGCGCCGTGGCCCGTGCGCGTTCTCCCGCGCTGCGCAGCGTTGGACGTGGGCCGTTGGCGGGGAACGGGGACGTCGGGCGGGCGTCCTGTGATGGCGCGCGCGCGCGCAGGGGCCCCGCCCGGGAGGGCCCGCAAAAGTACTTACCTACTCCGG
This sequence comes from Porogramme epimiltina, assembly GCA_900155495.1. Taxonomy (NCBI): domain Eukaryota; kingdom Fungi; phylum Basidiomycota; class Agaricomycetes; order Polyporales; family Polyporaceae; genus Porogramme; species Porogramme epimiltina. The sequence continues at coordinate 17,371 of FTLJ01000759.1, forward strand.
ACACACGACATTGACGACCACGATCGGCCCGGCCGACACGACGGGGGGGCGTGTAGGATGTGTGGACGTCTGCCCGCTTGGGACTGCTGCTGCTCGCCGCGTCTCGGCCGCTGTCGCCGCTGTATATCTCTATTCGCGCATACGCTTCCTGTCGCTGTGTCTTCTTGCTATACGATACGCATATGCATCACTCAGGGTTCAACCCCATCCTTCCCGAAGCCCGGTCCTGAATGAGAGGGGGGGACGTGCCGTGACAAGTATGTACACCTGACGGCCCCGCCCCCGCACGAGTTATTATTGCCCCTCCGCGCGTCATCGACATCGCCTGCCCCGGCTTCCTGATGTCAATCACTGTTCTTACGTTCAGATTTCGAGTGCCCCCGCGCCCTGGGCGAGAAACTCCGCGACCCCTTCCTCGTCCTCACGCGTGGCTATTGAACGGCTCGCGTAGGCGCCCGCGTCTCCACGGGCCCACCCAGTCCCTTCCCTGCGGGCTCCCGAGTCGCGTGCGCAGTTCGGGGGAAGGAACGCGCCCGCCCGACCTCTCCGCTCTCCGGGGACGCCGCTCCCCCTGGGGCGGTGCTGCGTGACCCTACCCGTCTGTTCGTACATGTCAGATGTGACCGCCGGCTGTCCTACAGCTCCATGCTGGTTACCGTGCCGAGGCATGTGCAAAGAGCATCGAGGCGGGACGGCGGGCAGCGGGCGCGAGGGAAGCACGCCGCCAGTGGGAGTCGTACAGCGACCGTCCATTTCGCCTCCGTATTTGTACAACAGCGATTAAGTTAGGAGACATACGATCCAAGACAAGACAGAGGGGGAGACGCGCGCGCAAGAAGTCTATGAGATTGGGAGGAAGGGATGGGAGGACGAGGGACGGGGGGAAGTCACGCGGCCCGCCCCGCATGCGTGTGTACGCGGGAGGGGCCGCGGAGGAGGGAAGGAGGAATCTCTGAGGGATGGGGGCATAGTACACATATCGTAGCCAGGGCGAACCGAGAAGTAAAAAAGGAGGCACCAGCCGAAGCTTGTGTGCGTGGGCATATGCAGCATATACGTATCGTGGAGTCCTAGGGTGTGCGCGCGTCGGAAAGGCTGGAGCCGATGCCAGGTTGGGAATAGACGGGAAGAGACAAGACGAGGTGCGAGGACAAAGCGACGAGGTAATAGGAATAGAAAATGCTGTAGGCTAAGTCGTGAGATTACTTCTTCGCGGCCTATGGGTAAGAGAGTTAGACAATGCCGCCGCTATGAGGACGAGTTGAATGACCTTTGCGGCACGAGAAGAAGTCTTGGTCCCGGCGGTGCGGGAGGCAGGCTTCTTCGCGGGCGCTTTCCCAGTCACCGCCTATGAGCACACCCCATGCATAAGTTACTGTTTGTCAAGTAGAAACACCGCCAAGTTACCTTCTTCGCAGAGTCGCGCTTGCTCGCGGTTGCAGTCTTCTTCGGCGGGGCTGCCTTCTTCGCAGGTGCCTTCTTAGGGGCAGCAGGTGCCTTCTTCGCAGCAGCGGGCTTCGCCTTGGGGGCTGCGGCCTTGGTCGTAGCCTTAGTCGCAGCAGTCTTCTTTACCGTAGCACTCTTAGCAGCGGGCTTTTTCACGGCAGGCTTCTTCGCGGGTGCGGACTTAGCGGCAGAGGTCTTTGCAGGTGCCTTTGCCTTCGCCGGAGCCTTAGCGGGCTTTGCGGCAGCCTTTGAGTCAGGCTTGTTCTATCAATCCGATTACCACCGAAGGACACAGCCACGGAGTATCCGTGCGCAGACTCACCTCCTTGGTAGCGGAGCCCTCTGCGGGACGCTGGCCCTTAGGGGGGAGCTTGACGCGCCCGGAGGGACCTAAGAAAGCTGTTGGTACACGCGGCGCACGGTTATGTAAGGGGCGCGGGAAACCTACCCTTCGGAAGAACGAAAATGCCCTTGTCGGCACCAGTGGTAATGGCCTTGCTGAGCTGAGTGATTTGCGCGTTGCCGATCTCTAGCTTGTACGCGTCCTCGACATACCTTTGTGTGCGCGAGAGTTAGAAGGAGAAGGGGGAAACGCGAAGCGGAGACGTACTTCTTGATCTGGGGGCGTGAGACGCCCTGCCGAGCGTCGTCGGGGTGAGCAGCGATGCATTCCTGCGGATTTCAGGCAAAGTGTGTCAGATTCAAGTTCGAATACGCTTTATGTGTCGCAGAGACTGCCTCGAGAACGTTTAAGACGCCGCGCAGTAGAGTGCCTAGCGGAGGGCAAATGGCGGGCGGACGTGGCGCGCCGCGGCGGGGCAATGCCCTACACCCTACCCCTTTTGGTCAACGTTGCCGACGCTGCCCATTCCGTAGCGACGAGAGCCAGCAAAGCACAGGGCATGGGTGCATTGCACCCCGAACTGCTACGTGTACCAACCTTGATCATATCAACCCAGCTCGGGTGAGTGGGAGCTGCACGCGGGGCAGACTTCTTGGAGGCAGCCGATTTGGCGGTGGAAGACTTCTTCGTTGCGGACATTGCTTGTGTTGGTGTTAGAAAGTGTTTGACTTGAGATAAGACACTTGAAGAGGGCGCACGAGGGCAGCGGACGAGGGAGGAAGTGCACGCGCAGAAGGGGGGGCGAGGGATGGTGGTGGTACGGGATGAAGAGAGGATGTTCAGACTCCGAGGCGCGTCCAACCATTCAACAAACTGTAATCCTGTGTCACGTGAGACTCTATCTCAGGAACACGGCCATCCTCGTTTGCCACAAGCTCCGTAGCGTCCAGAGTGGTGTACAGTGCAAGGCCATGACCCTGGCGCATCGTATATGCGTTTGCTAGGACGAAGAGAAGAGAGGGATGTCAGGAATGGGCAGTTTGGGGGATGCTGCGCTTGTGAAGGAGGTCCTGAACGAATTTGTGGATAGAATTTTCCCATTCCAAAGGCTGTACGTGTCATACGGTACATACTACTGGGTTCTGTAGTTGTTTTGTTTATGGCGGACAGTGCAGAGGTAAGGGAAAGAGAAAAGCAAGCCTTTCCGCTACAGCGTCGTTCCACAGGAATGTCCATATTGGGACGCGTCGCGCGCCGGATCTCGCACCGAATCTCGGATAGATCTCATCTCATCAACACGTGCCCATTCCCGACTCGTGAGACGCACATCCTCCGTGAGCCGCCGTCCAGCCAGCCAGTGCCCGCCGTCCTGTTTCCCCTCCCGACAGACCCCTCGAAAACATGAGCAGTCCTCAAGCTCTTCTCGCCTCTGCACGGTCGGCGTATCGTTCCGCTCTACGGGCGTCGGGAACTACGTTTGCAGGAGACCTCGTTGTACGGAATGGTAAGCGTGTTTTCTGCATGTCATGACAGGGTGCTCACCACGTTGAAACAGCGTTCCGTTCCAAAATTCGCAACGAGATCCTTCCGTACGACGCCAAGGTCGACGCGAAGCAGTTCGAGGAGAAGGTTACACTGGTGAGGGAGATTGCTGATGTCCTTCGGAGGAATATCGTACAGGCTCGGAAGGTAGAGGAGCCTGCCAGCGCGGAGGGAAACGAGCTATGGGGTACGTCGCTTTTCGAGCCGGCTGAGATGCATCAACTGACTGCGAACAGAGCTGAACATTACTGAGCACACCGAACTCGGTTCAAATGACTCTATCAAGCAGCCTCGTCCGGAGTCAAGTCGTAGCGCGAGGAAACGAGTGAAGTGAGTTTTATTCATAATGCCATATCCCGTACGCTTGACGATCCTGAGCCAGATGCTGCCAATCATGATCAGCTCTGAAGAGCCTTGCATTCCCTCTCCTGTGCCCCGGTTCTACTCCCAGCTGAAAAAGGCGCATAAAGAGCGTGTGCTACCTGAGCTGAAGGAGGATGACCTCGAGGAGTCTTTTGTTCGAGGTGCTGGGTCATTCAAGCCTGTAACGTATACTCTGTTAATGCATGCCCCCCATTGGATACAGGAAGCGGCCCTGGCGGCCAGTCGGTGAACAAGACAGAGAACAATGTCCAGCTTCTTCATAAGCCGACTGGCATTCGAGTAGCCTGTCAGGAAACTCGTTCATTGAAGCAGAACAGGAAACTAGCGAGGAAAATACTGCTAGACAAGGTCGGCAGTGAAGTTTCCCCTTCTGTGATGAAGCTGCTGAGACATGCCGTTAGCTGGATGCGCTCTATAACCCCGGGTTATCCAAGCAAGAGTTGCAGAAGGCAAAACAGATTGAGCGTGAACGACGGCGGAGGAAGAAGGCCAAGAAGAAGCAAAGGGGTAAGGAGGCAACGGAAGATGAGGACATAGAGGATGATGGTGCTTGAGTCTCGGTTTGCCTTGTGCCTACCTTAGGTCAATTATTCAGATACCCGTACATAGTCCTAATATTCCGATGCGTTTGTGGGTTGACACACCGGAATGGTGGACCCTGATCGAGAATAGACACCACCCGGGCCTCTCATATAAGTGGGGATCGGCCGTGGTGATGACTACAGTGCCATGGATTCTAAAGATCGAGTTGAGTGAATACAAAGGCTGAAGATTGACGGTCGAGAATCAAGAACTGCGCCCGACCTTGGGGACACGCGTCGCAGATCGCGGACTCGGTCTGTTCCGGTCTCGAGCGCGGCACCTTCGCTGCACAGCGGAAACACTGGTCACCACTTGCGACTCACCCGGTCCGTTAGACTCCGTTTCAAGACAGTCTCGTTGCACCTCCCCCTCGCTCTTCAACGTCCCCCACCACCACTTTCACCACGCAGTCCTACGCACAACCCCCCATGGCGTCCGGCGGGCTGCACTCGCTTGCCACAATCATCAAGAGGTGTGTCCGCATTGCCTCGTGCAGCCCACCCTGTTCATAACACTCCCCAAGGCTAGAGGCAACGACCTCGCGACTCGAGGACCTCGCCTCTCTTGCGACCACCTATCTCCCGCCCTCCGCGCAGGCCGCTGCCTCAGCAACCTCCCCCGCCGCTGGCAACGCAGAGCCGACGCCCGTCCCGCCCCCTGCACCGCATGCCCCCGCCCCACCGGCCCCTCCTGCCCCGCCTGCAGCGGCCGAGGTTCCGCGAAGCGTCGTCGCGTTCGATGAGCAGATCATCGAGGCGCGCCTGAAGCCGTTCGTCGAGCTCACCCGTAGCTTCGCAAGCGCGTCCGTCGTCGAGCAGGTGCGTCCGATCATCGATCCGCGCGCCCGGAACGCGTCACTCACCCGCATGCACGTACGGGCAGATCGGTCTGGTCGAGCAGGAGTTCACGCACCTGCGCGAGGTGCTCCTCGTCGCGGGCTCGTGCAAGAAGCCCGAGCAGGCCGTGTTCGAGAAGATGCTCCAGCCGCTGCAGAAGGACATCGAGGCGATTACGCGTGCCAAGGAGGCGAACAGGAAGGACAGGGAGTGGCTTGACCATTTGTCTACGGTTGCGGAAGGCGCGCCGTGTGTTGGGTGGATCACTGTGGTGAGTGCGACTGTGTCTGACGGTTATCGTGTGCTACAATATGTATGTTTGTCTTGCAGTCCCCCAAGCCAGGTCCATTCGTTGGAGAGATCAAGGACTCGACACAATTCTACGGCAACCGTGTCATCAAGGAGTACAAAGAGAAGTGCGTCTTGCTATAACTCGGCTATTATATGTGAGGACTGACGTTCGGCCAGGGATCGCAAACACGTAGATTGGGTAAGAGCGTATATTGCGATAATGGAGGATATGCGAAAGTATATTATGGAGTTCCACACTACTGGGCTCGTGTGGAATGCTAATGTAAGTTTATTGTGTTCCTCAATATACACTAGGTCCTTGACGCGACAGCATAGGGCGTCGCAGTGGAGGAGTTCAAAGCCTCGTCCAGTCCTGCCCCAGCCGCAGGTGGGCCGCCACCGCCTCCGCCACCGCCTCCCCCTGGTCCTCCACCTCCACCACCTCCTCCCGCTGCCGCTGCGCCTGCGGCATCAGGCGGAGGCATCTCCGCGGTCTTTGAGCAGCTTAACCGTGGCGAAGATGTCACGAAAGGTCTGCGCAAGGTTGACAAGAGCGAGATGACGCACAAGAATCCTGCTCTTCGCGCAAGCGGCACTGTTCCGGCCACGTCGTCCTCGCCTGCCCCTAGTGAGCTGCGCGTTGATGACGGTATTGAACTGTGCTGATGACATTCGCAGCGCCAAAGAAGCCCATCAAGCCTAGCAAACCTCAAGCACTGATGGGCAAGAAGCCAGCCAAGTTCGCCCTCGAGGGAAACAAGTGGATGATTGTATGTGTAGACGTGTGATACATCTTGTCGGATAGACGTTGACCATCTAACACCCAGGAATATCAAGAGAACCAATCGCCACTGATGGTTGAGAACGCTGAGCTCAGCCAGACAGTGAACCTCTTTGGGTGCAAGAACTCGACGATTGTCATCAAGGGCAAGGTGAACGCCATTACCCTCGGTTCGTATTTCCATGTATGTATGAATCGCCATTTGCGTCTTACGTCCGTCCTTTCAGTGAACTGCACGAAGACCAGCGTTCTCGTCGACTCGGTCATTTCATCGATATCTGTTACGAATTCTCCATCATTCGCCCTTCAGATCACTGGGAAGGCGCCCATGATACAGCTGGACTCGACGGACTCGGGCCAGATCTACCTGTCGAAGGACTGCCTGGATGCCGAGATCACGACGGCCAAGTGCAGCAGCATCAACATCAGTCTGCCCGTGGAGGGAGAGGAGGATGGCGTGTTCAATGAGCACCCCGTGCCGGAGATGTTCCGCACCGTCGTCGTTGGTGGGAAGCTAGTGACAACCGCAGTGGAGCATGCAGGGTAGGGCGGTGATTCATGCGTCGGTAATAATGGAGTGTCATATTGAATGGATGTTTGGAGGCTGTGGACACTGGGAACAAATGCTATGAATCAATTCGATAATTACTTGTGTGTAGCGCCGTTAGGAGGGTGGATGAATCCCCTCCGGCATGTCGTGATGGGACTTGTGAGGATCTGCACGGACTTTACTGTGGCCATGTGCGGGCCTGGTGGATCACCATTGTGGCAAATACGTGAGCGGCATATGATAACGACGGAGGGCGAAAGCTATGCGGCGGTTGTTACCGGGTAAGTAAGCAGGTTAGCAGTGCAGCGCGCGAGGCTGTTTGCCGAACTTGAACTAATCTCTCCGAGACGCCGACCCTGCGGCCTCCCCATCGCGTCCTCGGTCCTCGTCTTCTTGTCCGATTCCCCTCCGGCTCCCTCCGCGTCTCTTGACTTTCTTCCCACTCGACCGTCTCCAACAGCGATACCCCCCGCGCGCAACGCATAGCACACCCTAGGAACACGCATGGATAACCCAGGATGGCACGCATTCCACCGAGCAAACAAGGCAAGTACCCAACTACACCCGCGCCCGCCTCCCCGAGTCCCCAAACCCCCCTCTGTTGACCTTCTGTGCGCCGCGCCTGCAGGATGAAGCCCGGTGGAGCACGCCCGTCCGCGGCCCCGACGGCCGCTTCCAACCCGTCGAGGAGGTCGGGCCCATGGCGGAGCCTTTCATCGGTGGCTTCATGCCCCCGCCATCACCCGTGCCCTCCATCGGACCGCCCCCGCCGCTCCCGCCCAAGGATGCGTCCTGGTCGCGCGACTCGGGCATGCGCATGCCGAGCAGCGCGAGTTGGTCCGATGCGTCGCGCACAGACTCGACGTACTCCGTGTTCGCCACTATGTCCGCCGTCGAGCGATCCAAGCACCTCCGCGTCGCCCGCATGTCGCCATTCCTCCAATTCATGGCCGGGCCTCTCCTACGCTACGACACCACCGATGCGGCCGGCGTCTGGCGCGGCGCGGCGATGATCGTGAGTGAGTAGTGCTGCGTTCCCCATATCCCTTGACGCGTTCGGCCGGCGCCGGAGGCTGAGCGCACAGACACGGACTGACGGTCTGGGCGGTACGCTCGCAGCTGCCGACGCGGGGTCGATGTACGAGCCGCTTCCCACCCTCACGTACCACTGGGATCCGAGCTCGGCACCTTCGAATGGGCTCGGCCGGCATGTCTCGACGCGCAAGCATGGCCAGTCGTTTGATCTTGGTCCGCACCCGGCGGACCCTCTATCCAACGTCGCGCCCGTGTCGCCGACATCAGCGGGGAACGGCACCCAGGCCAACGGCGCGTCCTCCGAGCGGCGCAGCGTGGTTGGAACAGAACTCTACGTCCATTACGGGAACGGAGGGTACGTACTAGATACGATCTACGCGCGGTTTTCGCTGATGTCGCGACTCCCTGCAGGACGTTCACGTTTTGGCGATTCATGATTGAGATACCCCTCACGTCCCACGAGATGAAGATCAACTATACCATTAATAACGGCATGGAGCTCAATTTCTTCGTGCCCGGCCGTAACCAGAACATGCGCTGGGCCGCTTATTCGGTCAGTCTTACGCCTCGCCGCACCGTCCTCTCCCCTCTCTCGCCCCGCGTCCCCCCTTCCTCCGCTTCTTGGCGGGCACGTGCTGAAATCGAAGTAGTGTAATGGATTTAGTTCGGGCGTAAACCCTGACGACTTCCGAGGGCCCGGTTTCAAGAGCGGCTACGACCCGGTGTGGATGGACCTGCTCGAGCACCATGCCGAGAAGCCGTTCCACGCGCTCATCGGCGGCGGCGACCAGCTGTACTGCGACAGCATCGTACGTGAGCCGGAACTACAGGACTGGGTTACACAGGCGAAGCCCGAAGCGAAGAAGGCGTACCGCCTGACGGAAGAAATGCGCGTCACCATCGACCGGTTCTTTTTCAACCACTACTGCCAGCACTTCCGGAGCGGGGCGTTCGCAAGGGCGAACAGCACAATGTAGGTTTTTGTGGCTTGTGCGGAAATATAGGGCCTCAGCTAACCGGAACTTGGCTCTAGACCTATGTTGAACATGCTTGGTGCGACATTAACTCCTATTGGTGTTGTGGGATGGCGCTGACGTTGCTTCTCTTCCAGATGACCATGGTGAGCAGCGCTCGGTGAGATGATTTTGACTTCTGCGCTAACACGACTACCTAGATCTGGTAAGCTTAATGGAGCGCACACCTCGAAACAGGCATTTTTGACTGATCACCTTGACTTCGCGAAGATTGACGGTTTCGGAAGCTGTAAGTACCGCACCCACCCGCCTTGCGTGTTGTTCGGAACTGATTAAACCGTTATAACAGATCCTGATGATCTCATGATGTCGCCCGTGTTCAACACGTAGGTTCGAACTTTTATTTTACGGTTCTAGCTCACGTGTACCCGGCATAGAATTGGTTCACGAGGATATTTCTTCTTCCTGTTGTTCCAATGCTTCATCAATGGTAAGCTTAGATGCCTCTGTGAAGTCAGGATTGAAGGTGCTGAATATATGGGTAGTCGAGATCGATGGATTGGACGACAAACACCATCCGTTCCAGTCGCTAATAATTGGGGCTCAGGGGCCTTACATCCCATACCGTTCACATTCGTTCTTGTCCTCTTTGGGCCCTCACGTCCAGATCCTATTACTCGACTGCAGGTCGGTGTTCCGAGTTAGATAACGTGACAAGGCTGAGTATATGACCATGCAGGGCGGAGCGCAAGAAGGACCAAGTTTGTAGTCCGGTAGAATACCAGGCGGTGTTTTCGCGGATGCAAACACTGCCACAAACGGTCGAGCACCTGGTTGTGCAAACAGGTACCGCGTAGCGTCCATTCGCTCTCCGCTACAAGCTAATCCTATTTCCGTCAGGTATCCCCGTCGCCTATCCTCGCATGGTGTTCCTGGAGAACGCGCTCGACTCCAAGCTGAACCCTCTGGTGGCGCTTGGACGGAGCGGTTCTTTAGGTCTTTCCGGCTTCGTGAACAAGTTCAATGCCGATGCGGAACTCCTTGACGATCTGGTGAGTTCTTGCATTGCTAGTGGGTCCTTGTAGGTCCGTCCCTAATAGGCTTGATTACTCCGCATAGAACGATCATTGGACCGCTAAAGCGCACAAGGTACGTATGACGGCATTGTGCTCCGCGTGCCCTCGTGTTTATTGACGACTCCAACAGCGGGAGCGGAACTGGTTCATCCAGGAATTGCAAAAGTACGCGATGGCCACACATACACGCGTCAGCATCGTCTCTGGAGACGTGCACTGTGCGGCGGTCGGGGTGCTCAAGACACTTGTTCGCGACAAGAAAAGGCAGGATGTGCCCCCCGCCCAGGATCCGCGCTATATGATCAATGTCGTGACAAGTGGGTGCAATGTTCATAACACCCCTGTTCATGTCATTGATCCGCATATTTTCTCGCATCAGGTGCCATTGTGAATACACCGTGAGTGGCAGTTGATGTTACGGCGCAATTTATCCCCACTGATGGCCGAATCCTTAGACCCCCCAATGGTGTCATTACTATGGTGTCGACGCTCTCCACCAAAACGCACAAGACCTTGCACCATGCAGAGACCGACGAAGCAATGGTATGTAGGGTTGTTACTGCCTAAACATCTTAACTCACGTCTTTGCAACAGATCCCGATCTTCGAGCGCGACACTGACGGCAGCGCGCCGAAGAGCAAATACATCATGGGCAAGCGCAACTGGTGTAGCGTCAACTGGGAGCCTTCTTCTGGCGACCTCATCTGGGACATTCGCGTCGAGATCCAAAAGGGCAACGGTCAAACGACAGGTTACGCCGTTCGTGCGCCCCCTCCCCGCTGGGCGCGATCCATGTCTGCACTTCACACAAACACCTAGTTCCCCGTCTTCCGCTATCCGCCATCCTACCATTCCCACTATCATTATGCTCCAACTTGTCCGTCCTCAGCGGCTCTGCACTCTCCTTCGCGAGTTTTTTGGTTACTGCTCTCGTATATGCCCTCACTCTCGCTCATACCCCCACTGTATCTACTAAGTCCTACCTTACGATCCGCGTCCTGTAAAATGTAATGCCCATCCTACACCGTTCGCACAGCTATGAGAACTAGTTAACTCATAATATAGAAGCTCAGGGAGCCCGCCGCAACAACTACCGGCGCGGCAGGCCGTACGAGTACGTGACGGCCTCCTCGATCGGGTCCATCTCGCCGACCTCCATCTCGCCAACCTCCATGTCCCCGTCCGTCTCCGCCCCACCCTCGCCCTCGCCCTCGTGCGGCGTCTGCGCACCGCCGCCGCCGTCCTCGTAGTCCGTGTTGTACGCGCTCGCGTCGTGGTACCCCGCGAGCCCCGCGATCTGCGCGTCGAGGCTCGACGACGTCGGCGCGGGCGACGGGACGCGCTCGCTGCTGCCCTCGCGCGTGCCCGGGCCCGGCGTCGGCGTGCCCGCCGCGAGCATCCGCGGCGCGTGCCCCGCCGACGGCTCGCGCCGCACGTACGTCGAGGACGTCTTCGCGCGTTTGGAGGGCTCACCGTCGGCCGCAGCGGCCTTGGTCCCGCGCCCGCGCTTCGGCGCTGCGGGGGCCTTGCGTTTGGGGCCGGGCTGGCGCGGCTCGGCCTTTTCCTGCTTCCCCTTCTCCTCTAAGGCTGCACCGGGGGGCTGCGTGCGGTGCGTCAGATGGCGTCGAACGGCGGGAGGTATGCACGACGTACTGGCTGGGCCTTCTTGGCCTCCTCCTCCTCCTGCTCGTCCAGCGCCCACTGCTCCTGCATGAACTCGCCGTACCGCTCGCACATGGGGCGCCACGTCCGCGCGCTGTCCGGCTGGGGCTTGATGTCCGCGCCGGGGTTCGCGACGACGGCGTCGATGTCCGGCGGGGGCGGGAAGTCGAAGTCCGGGCCGGGGTTGATGCGCACCTGCGCGCCGTTGAAGAGCGAGAGGAAGGGGTAGTAGCCGAGCGTGCCGTCGTCGAACGGGTTCTCCTTGTGCTCCTTGATGCCCTCCTTGGCGCCCGCGCGCGGCTTGTGCGCGGACTTGCCTGGCGGCTTGCGCAGCGGCCGGTAGTCGTACAGGTCCTGGAACGCGATCCCCTGGCACTCGCCGTTGATGAAGAACGCGATGTACGACTCGGGCCCGAACGTGGGCACGGGGCGCATGGGCGCGGTCTCGGGCGCGCCGGCCTTGCCCCCGCGCCCGCTCGAGGTGACGTTCTTGACCGTCGCGCTCTTCTTGGTCGACGACGACGGGACGCTCTTCGCGTCCGTCGCCTTCGCGCGGTCGCTCGCGTCCATGAGCGCGACCATCTCCTTGCACTGCGCGTACTCGAGGCTCTCGAAGTACTCCTGGCCCTTGAACTCGATCGCGATGCGCTCGCGGCGCACGTGCGCGGGGTCGTGCGCGTCGCGCGGGTCGCCGCGGCGGCGCGGGGGCAGGCAGACGTACATGCCGACGACGTCGCCGCGGCCGAACGCGCGGCCGTAGGGCCGCGGGCGCGAGAGGTGCACCTTCTCGCCGGTGCGGTCGCGCACGGCGTAGGAGTAGCCGTCGTAGCCGGCGGGCGCGTTGAGGGGCGCCTCGCGGCGCGCCCAGCCGAGGCGGACGTGCCCGCCGTCGCCCGCGTCGCGGTCGATGGCGACCTCCATGTACCAGCGGCCCTCGCGGACGGGCGCGTTGCAGCGGGCGGAGCGGAAGCCCTTGTCGCCCTGGAGGCTGAGCCCGTCTTGGGTGACGCGGACGAACGGGCTCCGGTCCTCCCACGAGACGCGGAACGTGGCAGGGGTGGACTCGATCGTGCGGAAGACGGCGGCGGAGCCCGGCGGGGAGAGGCCGGCGGGGGTGTAGCGGAAGTTCAGGCGGTTGAAGCAGAGCGGTTCGGTGGTGAAGTAGGTCGAGCCAGACGCGGCGGGGACGAAGCCCGGATGGCGGGAGATGGAGAGGCGCGGGCGGAGGGAGAGGTCGGCGCGGGCGCTGAGGACGACGTTCTCGGGCCCGGGTGTCGCGCCGGGGTCAGACGGGGCAGGCGATGCTGCGGCAGCGTGTGCGAGGGCGGCGTGCTTGCGCTTTTTGGTGGGGTGGCCGTGGTGCGTGGCCGGGGGTGTTGCAGCAGGGGGCTGGGATGCCTCGCGCGACGCCGCGATCTCCATCCCGCTCACGGTGGGGCCTCTGCCACGAAGAGAGACTCACAGAGGGTGTGTTTTAGTTGCCGTCGAGGGAGTGGGGTGGTATAGGTGGAAGGGTGTCTTGTCTCCTCCGGCGAGGTCTCGAGGGCTCCTGGTGGCAGGGGTGTTTCGCAGCGAGGGAGGGTATATGGCCGACGGAGGATACAATGGGATGGACAGAGCCGGAGCAGACGACGAAGAGGGCGGTGGGAGAGGACGGCGGGGCGAGGGAGAGCGATGACGCAGCGGCGGACGCACTCTCGCTTTTCTGACACTGAGGCTGAAAGCTGGTGGCGGTCAAATGGAGGGCATCAAGCCTTCCAAACGGGCGGTCCGGCGGTGCCGATCGAGATCTCCCGCCCATAACGTTATGCAACTCGAGCTTTCCGTGGTCAGAACCGTCGCCACCCCTCCCTCCTCTCGGCCTCCAACTCGGCCTCCTCTCCTACGATTACGACCGCTAGGGCGTGCTTTGACCCATGACTGCCCTTCGGTAAGCCCCGCCCCCCATCGACATGGGTGTCAGTCGTTGAACTTAGTCACCACAGACGAATTCAGAAGGTGCCACCCTCCTGTCGTTTCCCGCGCGTGTGCTCATATGGCTTTAGGAGTTGAGGGATATCAACAACAATCCCATAGATGTGCGTACCTATATCCCTGTGGCGAGATCCGAGATGAACGGATATGCAGGGTTTGAAAGTGGAGACCGCAGAGGACAACATGTTCGAGTGGAAATGTGCGATCACAGCTTCGGTGAGTGTCTAGTGCACCTCTCTGTCGCGCTCGAAACTTCTGGCTAAGAAGGGACCCTCCTTTCATCAAGTCCAAGAGCCCTTACAAGGGTGGGACCTTCCTCTTTGACCTCTCCCTTCCCGAGAACTTCCCCTTCAAGGCCCCCTCCGTACGTTCCAGACTGTCGTGCTCGGCGCGTATCCGTGTGGGATATTCACACCGATCCTGTGGCCCAGGTGACATTCAAGACCAAGATTTACCACCCCGGGATTAACGAGGAAGGCCATATCTGTGTGCCGGTCCTTCGCGATCAGGTGAGTATCGGACGTGCAGTCTACATCCCGTTTACTTCCTTCCCAAAGGCTCTCGGCGTGCTAATGACCCCTTGACCGCGGTTGAAGTGGAAGCCGACTGTGTCTCTTTCCTCGGGTATGTCCCTCACGCGCTAAGCGAGAGAGCCACTGACTGATCGCGGACATTCAAGTGCTTTCGACCATCTTAGACAAGGTTAATAACCCGAGTCCCGACGACCCCTTCGAGCCGGAGATCGCCGCTGTGAGTGGGGTGCTTGCTGTCCAACGTATGCATACATCTGACGGCACCTCTCTGAAGCTGTTGAAGAACGATGAGTCCAAGTTCCTCGCGACAGCGAAGGAGTGGACAAAGAAGTGCGTTTCGAAGGAGTTGGCGTCCACGAAGTGAGCTGACCGCGTTCTTGCTATAGGTACGCGTCGTCGTGATCGGATGAAGTCAAGTTCGAGTAGCCTGTATAATCATCATCCCCCGACCGAGGAGGGGTCTTTGTATCATTGTTGTATAATGGCAATGTCTAGGTTTGACCAGGATGACCGCGCACTCAGAGGCACTGAGAAAGCATCGGAGGCCTCTGATGAGCCTATATACTTGTTGTGAGAGTCGGTGCTGGTTCATCTGGTCCAACAAGACTATGTTTGCACCCAGCTAGTTGATGTCTCGATGGCCGTTCTGTCCTGCATCTAGGTGTGTTACACGTGTTCTACCGAGATACTTCCCCGGCTTCCTTACAGGCACATCATATTCTCTTGAGCGAGCCGCATTGGCCTCGTGGGTGTGCATCATGGAAGGATAGCCCTATGATGTAGCCGTCTCGGCGTGAAGATCATCAACGCGGACTAGCTCTACCACGCGCTTATGGTGGGCGTGTACCGTTCAGCTTTGCCATGGTCGGTTGTAGCCGACAAGCCATGCACCTATCACACGTAAGTTGTACTTCTGCATACTGGGTGCCCGCAAAACGGGGCGCGGAACGATGCATCCAGCAGGGAGAGGTGTATGTAGAAGTTACGTCAGCTTATCGCACATCACAACCAATCTCCGTCGGCCATGTAGGACTGGCTGTTCCAGCTGACCGTTGTTGTGGCTTGCCGGCTCGTCCCTCAAGAATTATGAGGATAGATGAAGGCCGCAAAAACATGGCGAGGCTCTAATTCGGGAGACGAGACCCGGTGTGAAAAGTTTTCCATGCTCGCCTCATGCTTCGTGCATCATACTACGGACGGTGTCGAACAGAAAACGGAGGGTTTAGACGGCCAAACCATAACAGTTGCCATATATATCTGGTCGTCGATCTGGATCGGTGCCTTGGGGCGGGCCCCGCGAAAAATCCGAGCAGTATTTTTGCGGTAGGCCATGAAACCTTGTATGAGCACCTGAAGCTTAGGGGTGTCGGGCGCATGAAGGTTAGCTAAGCTGGGACCCGAGGTCACTGCGATGAAGAGAACAAGACGGGGGCCCGAGAGGCGGGTACAACGGCTTACCTCCGAAGGGGAATGCCATCAAGGGGCAGGGCGCCCGTGCGGACATCTTGTTTTGGTCCCCCTTGCAAGAGCAGAGGCCTCGGTCGTGACGGCCGCCTCGTCTTCCAGCCTCCTTCCTCCTGCCCCCTCCCGCCACGCTCTTCACCGTCGCGGCCTGCATTCGGTATCCTCAAGGCGTCCGTTAACACCGGCCAGGAAGCGGCGCGGCTAGATCAGGCTTCGCGCCTCCAACTCGTGCCCAACACGTTGCTCGCTCCTTCCCCCACGGTCCACCCTCCCCGCCCTCTAAGCCTCCTCGCCCGTCTTTCTGCCTGTTTTTCTGTTTTTCTGATTCGCCTGCCGACGCCCCCCTAATCCCCATCGACACACACACCCTCGTTTGACTCCCCGCACACAATATACGCGAACGCCAGATCGCGTTGTCCCCCGGTCACGCCCTCTCAACGTGTTCGCAACGAGGCCACCTATTCCAGGGACCCCACCTAAACCTCGCCCGTTCTGACAATTACCATGCATCGCTTCCGGTAAGCACGTCGCCACGCTTCTTCTCTCGACCACAGCACTCAGTCGCCCGTCCCCAATCTCCACCCTCACGCTCTCAGCAAACGGTCGGACGCACGACGGCCTCTTCTGGGCACCGAAGTCGCAGTGTCCGTCAGCACCGACACGCACGACAGCACGAGCCCCATCCTCCCCTCTTTACCTCCCGCGAGCGATTTCCGGACATCACTGATCTTGCCAGAGTGCGTCTCCCCTCCTGCTGCTGCTTCTTCTTCCCGCGATCCTATTCCCCTGCTCACCCGCACCCTTCCGCCGCGCGCCCTCCCGCCCGCTCGCGATGGTCCAATGGTACAGCCTCACCCGACGCTTCAGCGTGCTTCGAAATTCGACCGGCGAGCCCCTCGGGCTCGACGAACTGAAGAGCAAGTTTGCAGAGCAGCGCGCGCGAGGCTCGCAGAACCAGGTCACCGAGGAAGAAGAGGACATGATACTCGAGGCGCTGGGCCGGTTACACACGAGGAGTCGGTCCCGAAGTAAGCAGAAACCCTACGACGACGCGGATCCGCGCGGCGGCGGCGGCAGCACCGCGGACGAGGAGGATAACGACGGGGACGCCTCCGTCGCGGGCGGCGGCGCCCTCTCGGACGGCGGGGTGCGGCAGTCGGTGCGTTCCTCCGCCAACTCGGTGACGGGCCCGTCGCTGCACGGCGCGCCGTCGATCGCGTCCATGTCCTCCGCGAAGGGCTCGACGTCGAGCCGGCGGATGAGCAACAACCTGTTCGGCTCGGGCAAGTTCCGCGACCAGGCGTACTTCCTGCGCACCGCCGGCGGCGCGTCGCCGCGGCGGGGCGGGCGGGCGCCGGGCGCGATCGCGCAGGCGGACTCTGCGGCGAGTGTGAGCTCCGCGGCGAGCGTGCGCGGCGAGGGCGGCGGAGGCCTCGCGGCGGCGGCGTCGCTGTACGCGGACAGCCTGCGGCCCACCACGCCCGAGGGGAGCACGTACACGTTCTCAGGATCTGCGCCGTCTAGCCCTGGGAACGCGAGCACGTTGTCCAAGGACCGGAGCGAGTACTCGAGCACGCTCAGCAAGAGGCTCTCCAAGGCGTTGTCTCCGGATGGGCTGAGGCGGGCGTCGCTTGCGCTGGACCAGGCGATACGGGAATTAGAGGAGGAGGGGGACGACGAAATCTTGGTGGAGCGATCGCCCATCACCCACGTTCCGCCGAGCTTGATAAACGGTGGCCTAACTCCTCTGAACGCTGCGGTGAGTGCTCCTCGAGATGACCACATGTGTGCCCCCGGCGTGAACGCGTTCCCTTCACAGGTCGAGTCAGACTCGTCGCCCATGCCTTCCCCCAGTGAAGCTGAGACAGGGCGAGCGTTGTCGTCCGACGACCCAGTGGCCGCCGATGATGGAAGAGGCTCCCCGTACCCCGCGTCCCGCACAACGTCTCCCACTCCCCGACTCCCGGGGTATACCCCTGGTATGCTACGCCCCATGACCCCTAGAGAGACCACCTTCGACCAGGAAGATCTCACCCCGTCCGCTACGCCCCGCGCAACCTCGCCACGTCTTCCCGGTCTCAATACCCAAGGCTCTCCGTTGATATCCCAAAGCTTTGCCTCAAACATATACCGAAGCAACTCCAGTGCGTCGTCCTCGTATCAGAATAGCCGCCCCATATCGCCTGCGACCAGTTCGACCCCCCCTCTTTTCTTCAATCGTCCTATGAATGGCCGCTATACGCCCGAAGAGCGCCAGAGGAGCAGCACCAGCAGCAGCAAGCAATCGCCGTCCCCCACCACGACGGAGTCGGGTGGGGAGTCCCCTGTTTACCGACGGAGACCAACCTCTCCGTTGTCTGGCCCTGCCTACCAACCGCTGGCGTCCCCTTCCCCGTCTTCTCGCCCCACGACCCCGTCCAACGTCACCTGGAACGTTCCCTCGAGCCCCAATGGAACCCCCCAGAAGTCCCACGCCCGCAATGGCAGTGCCCACAGTCGTAATAACAGCACGACGAGTATCAACGACCAACTCGCGGACCTCGAACGGTCCAAATCGCAAACGACGACTCGGTCCCTCCGATCGCCTGCGCTCCCAGATTCGCCGTGGGTGGACAGCGGCCACTCGAGCATTAGCTACGTCGTCGGGACACTGGACTACCGCCCGTCCTCAGCCATGTCCGGCATGGAGCTCGGCTCGCCCCTCCAAAGTGCGAACATGGCCCTCCGCGCCGCGACCCCCACGTACAACGGCGCGCGCTCCCCGACCGCGGGGGCGTTCGCGGACGCGAACGGCAGCCCCGGCGGCATCTTCGACGAGGGCCGCAGCCCGAGCCGGCGGTCGTCGAAGCAAACGCAACACGCCAGCACCGCGACGTTCTCGCTCGGCATGCCGAACGCGCTCCTGCTCTCCCCGCTCGCGAACTCCTCCCGCTCGTCGCTCGAGTCGGCCGGCTCGAGCTACCACACGTGGGACGAGGACCACCGCACGGACCGCCTCCACGGGCTCTTCACGTCCCTCGACCCGGATGCCGCGCCGTGGCACGACATTGGCTTTGGGGGCAGCGGGGCAGAGGTAGAGGGCGAGGGCGCGGTCTCGACTGCGGGCACGTCGCCGTACGATGCCACCGAGGTCGAGGACGCGGTCCAACGCGAGACGGGCTTGTCGAAGAACGACTTCACGCAGATCCAGGACAAGCTCGTCGGCGCTGCGCTTACGAAGGCGGCTACGCCCGAGAATCGGCGTGCGGGCTCGATACGGAGGAGGCGACCGTCGACGTCGCAGTCCAATTACTCGTTCAACGGCGAGAGGGTGCGTTTTGTGTCGCTCTATGTCTGCAACGGCGACTTATGCATTGTTTCCCCGCAGCAGGCGGTCGCGTCGACACCTCAGCCCCAGCCTCAGCCACAGAGTCAGCCCCCGAGGTCACAATCGCCAGCCACGGTAGCCGTATCGCCGCGGCTCGCGACGAGCGAGCAAATGGCGAAGGCAAACGCACTCCTCAACGCGGTCGTGGATAGCATCGAATCTCCCAAGAGGCCCCCGCCATCGTCCCTGCCGGTGGAAGAGTCGTCCCTTGCCGTGCCTACCTCCTCGGACATCGAGCAGTCTAGCCCCATGCGGCGAAACAGAGCGCTCGCAGAGGCGCTGTTCGGCGCGGAGGAGCTGCACACGGCTGCGTCCCTGGCGCCACAGATCTCCATCATGCCCGACATGGGCTCGTTGTCATCGCCTGAAGACGAAGACGAGCCCCTCCAGGCCGTGCTTGCGCCCATCAAGCCGCTGCAGACGCCGAAACGCTCAGACTCGCTCCGCCATGCGACGTCGCCCACCGCTCCCACGTCTCCGCCCGCGAACACGATGCCGACGAGCCCGGGCGGTCTGCTCTCACCCCTCTCTCCAACCGCAGGCATGAGCTCCGCGCAGTTAGCGTTTGAGGTACAGCGGCGGGCGGAGGCAGCGACGGCAGCACTGCGCAAGTCCCCGTCGATCCCAAAGATGAATGAGGGCGGTGGGACTGTGACGCGGAAACGTATCAGCCCGAACAAGATCTCGGCGCCCACGCTGGTGTCCGCTTCAACGAGCGTAGACGCGATCCCGCTCATCTCCCCGACCGCAACGCCCACGCCCGCGTCTGGGCAGCAGTCGAGCAAGATCGGTTCGCGCTTCAAGAAGCTACGCGGGACGATCCGCGCCAAACATGCCCCCATGGGGGACGAGATCACGCCGTACCCGCTCGAGCTGCGCCGCCCGGGGACCGCAGACAGCCAGTCGCCCATGCTCAGCACGTCGAACCTCGCGCTCAAGAGCGAGCCCCTCGCGATCCCAAGCTCCGCGAGCGCCGCGGAGCCGCGCTTCAAGGCGCCTGCGCCGCTGCCGAGCCCCCCTGCGTCCGCGACCCCGGGTCTGAAAGGCTTCATGGCACGTTTCCGCAAGCAGCGGGCAACCGCTGTCCCGGAACATCTTACACCGCCCGCACTCGTCGTACCACCTCCCGCACACCCCGAGGTTCACGCCCTCCCAACGTCTGCGACGTCTACGAAATCCGCGGGGCTGCCGTTCGGAAGCGGTTCGCCCGACCAACTGTATCCCGCGATGCCACAGTCGGCGCCCGCGCTTCAGACCATGTTCAGGAGCGTCAGCCCGCTCGACCAATCCCGTTCGCCGCCCTCACAGTCGCCGACTCCAAGGCCAGGCTCACAGCCCCTAACGTCCATGATGGCACCGCGGTTGCCAGTACCGCAAGCACACTCCGACGAAGACGCGCTCAAGCAGCTGTTCGACGCCGCGAACAACCTAGGGCTCGACCAGGCTGCGCTCAATGACCTCATCGCGCGCTCGCCATCGACATCGTCGCGCTCAACCGCGTGGACCAGGTTGACGCGCGCGACATCGCCGAACGACAGCAGGAAGAGTGGCCAATTGCCTATCATCCACGGCCGGATGACGCCCGAGAGCGTGCGCTCGCCACCCATGTCAGAGGGCCGGCCGAGTCTCGACGGTTTCTCGCCTCGCCCGTCCGCGGAGATCAAGTCGTCGCGCCGGAAGAGCCAGGATCCTCCACCGCGAGCCCGCCAGCAGCAGCAGCAATATCAGGATGCAGCAGGACAGCAGGAGCCGAGACCGAACACGATCGTCCGGCGCACTATCATCGTGCCCTCGGACGCGCGGATATCGACGATGGACCTCAACGCGCTGATGCGCAAGCACTCGACATCCCGCCGACGCGCGTCCGTCAGCTCTGGACGCTCCATCCACGATCGTGTGCCCACACCGCCGCCCCCGCACCGCGGTGGCGTACGCCGGTTCTCGACGGACGCGGCGTCACCGCCCATGCCTCTCCTGCCGCCGTCACTCTCGGTGCAAACTGAGGGCATGCTCAGTGTTCCCAGTCCGTTGGAGAAATCGACCAGCTCCGCGTACGATTCTCTGTAAGCAGCAATCGCATTTCCTCCCCGTCAGCGCTCAAGGCGGCGCGCTGACCGTCTATATGTTTAACTTCGCAGGTATGAGATGTACGCCGGGGACAATAAAGGTCAGCTGCTTGAGCCCTCGCCTAGCAGCGCGGGAGCTCCAGTCCACGAGGCGATCCCAGAGTCCGGGCCGGCGCTAGAGGTGATAGAAATGGCAAACGGAGAGACGATCTGGTGCGCCCTGGGAAACGTCTTTTTCCGGGGGCAATCTTTTGCTAACACGTGTTCGCAGGTCGATCGTCAACGGGCTGCGTGACGATGACGGCGAGTCCTTCTACGGCGACCGCGCGAGTTTCTACTCCGAGTACTCGGTCAAGGACAACGATAACGTCAAACTCTTTTTCAAAGAGCACGAGCGCAAGTCGTCCAAGGGTAGCGTCAACTCCTTCCTCTCTAGGAAGAAGTCCCAGTCGCACCACCCCCCGCCCTCTCAGCAGCAACAGCAGCAGCAACCACAGCAGCAGCAGCCGCAACAAACGTCGTCAAAAGGTACCGCTAGACCGGAGACAAAGGTACATCCACCCAATCTCCATCCATGTGTCGTCGCTTACACCACAACGCGGCCATTGCAGGTCTTCTTTAGCTCCTCCGCGCAGATAGGCCGCTTGATCGAGAATCTTTCGCGTGGTATGGACGCCGGATCCTTTAACATTACGCCCGGGCGCGGGGCACCAGCCCCTGCCCGCCACGGCCACTCAGTGACATCCTCACTCGGCTCGGAGACCGATATGCGATGGACAATGGAAGAGCGACTGGAACACATGCTGGGCTCTATGGGCGCCAGCTGAGCGCTCGGTGTCGTACGCTAAACGCCTGCCTGCTCGCCCGTCCGCCCGTCGATCGCAACCCTATCCTTCCCCTCCGTCTCACCCGCGTACAGATCGCTCCGCCTGACCCTCCTTACCTTCCTACTTCGGCCGTTTGCTTTGCTTTCCATATCTGTACCCTCCCCGCCCTTTGCTGTGATTTATGCCTTCCATTCAGTGTAATCTCGGGACTCGTGTTTATTGTGCGTTTCTCCGTGCTCCATAGTAATTACCCCTCGCTCTCGTTTACATCCCCGCTGCTACGTACATGTTACTCTCCAACGCCACCCTCTGGGCCCTCCTCGCCGCAATACTCACGCTGTGTTATACAATATATTTAGTCATACGGTGCACCTCCTCAATACCGATCGCGCGCACAGGTCAAAGGGAATCATCTCCGCCGCCCTCAGTCGCCCTCTCTCCCGGTGTCACAGCGTCACATTCCCCGCCAATCGATCCACCTGTTGAGACAGAGCGCGAGGAGCGCGTCGCGGAGCAGTGACTCCTCATGGAACGTGTATTGCAGGTAGGCGTACGCGCGCCCGATTTGCGGGATATCCTTCGGCGTCGGGTCGTACGTCGCGATCCGGGCCTCCCCCTGGGGCGTGATTGAGATGAGCTGCGGGGCGATCGTCAGCCGGTGCGGGGGGCGCCCAGCGAGCGCTGTAAGGGCTTGGGCGCGGTGCGCACCTCGTATGGGTACGGCTGCGCGGAGCCGAGCCTGCGCCACTCGAACACCTCTCGTTCATTCCCGGTGCTTTTGAATCGTCTGGCTCTGAGGGGCCGAGTGAGCGATGCGTACTAGGAGTGGGGAGAGGGGAAGGGGCCACTCACTTATCCGACGAGCCGCGCGCGACGAACTCGCCCATATGCGTGCGCTTCGTGCCCTGCACGACGGCGCCGAGGTGGGTCCCGACGTCCCAGTCGAGGTACGCGATGTCGACCTTCTCGTTGTACTTGACCTGCGTGGTGTGGCGCGCGGGCGCGAGCGTGAGTCCGCAGGGACGGTGACGTATGACCCCCGGCCGCGCCGGCGGCTAGGGCCGGGGCGGTCGAAGAAGGAAGGGCGCACGCACCGTGGTCCGGGTGCCTTGGGGGAGGTCGACGGTGTCGAACTTGTACACGACCGGCACGTTGTTCTGGAACCCAATCGCCACGCACCGGTGGCGCGGGTCGCCTTGGCCAGTGAAGTATATCTCGTTGATAGGCGTCTGGGCCGACGCGGCGTGGTGCGAGTGCGAGAGGGCGTGCGGGTGCGAGTGCTGGTGGTGCGAGTGGGCGTGCGAGTGCATCTTGACGTTCGAAACGGGTGCTTGGGTAGGTGTGGAGCGGGTGGGGGTTGCGATGGGGGGCGGTCGGTTGGACGCGGTGGCTCGACGGCGGCTTGATGACTCTGGCCAGTGGCCCGGGTTCGGTTTTATACTCGCGTCCATACAGTCCCGGGATGCGTCACGTACAGGACAGCCCGTCACCCTCCCTCCGCCGCTCCGAGTTCATGAACGGCCTGCTGGTGGCCATCAACGCGCGACCCCGCGATACGGCTCCTGCACCGCTCGCCCGCAGGCCGACCGGGTGCAGCCTCTCCAGACGTGGAGTGAGGGGAAGGGGCCGTCGGCCGTTCATACGGGCTATCGCCCTGCGCGCGCTGGCCGGCGTCGGCGCGGCGATCATCGGAACGTCGTAAGGAAAGAGAGACCCTCGGGGCGTGCTGGATGGATGGTAGTGCGGGATCACTAAAAGTCTAACAATGCAAGCCTCCGGCTCGGCCCCCCATCCATCCCAGTTGCGCCTCTCGCTTTCCTTCCCCGGGGAGACCCTGGCCTCGGCAGGGGATATGAGAATATCGCCGCATGCAGTTGACGTACCCTAGGCCTCACGCTGGGGGGTCCCGATGCTGCGGTGTAGGGCGCGCTCGAGGTGTACGATCGCGGCGTAGGCACATTCTCCCGCGTAGGTTCCCCCGGAACCATCTTGGAACGCACCGGAGTGCTTGTCTGATGAGACGGCGGACGGGGATGAGTCGAGATGCCTGGCTGATCGTGCGGCCCTCCGGGTTCCTTCCCTGCCACTCGACGAGATCGGAGACGTCCCTCCCAGGATCTTGCGCACCGCCGCCCGCGCAAGAGCGTAATGCGCAGCGGCGTGTGTCGTGTACGCCGTATGTATACATCCGGAGGGCGCGTGGCACGCGGCGAGGGGTAGCTGAGCCAACCTGGGCGTATGGCGAACGTCACGGCTGGGCGGCCCCGAGGTCTGGTGAGCGCGAATGCACGGATATGACGAGGTAAGTTCCCGGGAGGGGCCATGGGCCGATATAGGCGCACCTCATGGCTTAATGTTCAGCGCCCAGGCGAAGATATGGCGGGGGGCGCCAATGCTCGCGCGTCTGTATAATAGGTCCGCCCCTCAGGGTGTCTTCGAAGGACAGCGTTCGTACCTGCCAGCATTCCAGAGAGATCCGGTCCCCAGTGGACGGTTCTCACTCATGACAACTCCCGGGAGCTTCTAAATCCGAACTATGCACGTTTGGATAGGCCCGTAGCGCGTGTCTGGGGTCATCATCGGGGAGGAAGTTCAAGGTGTGGAGACGGAACGAGGCCTTCGGCATACGCAGAGCCTGCGTAGATGTTCATCTGCTGGGACACTGGCTTGACATCGAAATTGCTGGACGGAGGCCGCACGGAGCAGGGCCAGAAGGAGCGTGTTTGCGCCACCTACAGTATGTTCCGCGTAGATGATTGTGTTCGATCGTCCTACTGTGCCCGGCGTCCGATCATGCTGTGGCCCCAACTTTGAACGCACAAGTAGCGATGAGGTTCCAAGGGCCTCCAGAGGACGGGCCGTCCGCTATCGACAAGATGGGAGTATGTCCCCGGCGATGCGGGATGTCCTCCGAAAACAGCCTGGTCAGCAGATACGGTCGCATGAGGGGTGATCGTTGAGCCCGAGTCTAGAGACGTAGGCCGTGAGTTCCGCGGTGGCGAGGTTGGCAGACCGCAAGGCGGGGAGGGGGATCGAGGAGTCCCCCGAAGTGTTTTTTCCGCAGGCACCACAGAATGGCCATGAGGTTCTCATTCGCACGGGTCGCACGAAGAAGCATGAACCCAATTGTCCCGCTGGAACCGGCATCTCAGGGCTACCGCCCACGAGCTGTGAATACGCGGGAGAAGTGTGAGTTTACTAGGTCCCGGAAGTGAACGGTCATCTTACCGCCCTGCGTTCTCGAAGACAACATAATTAACATCCGGATGAGCTCATACTGCCTACAATCCAGACTTGGAGATGTCTCTAAACGGATGCCCCTCATATCCTCGTATCCAGGGAACAATGCCCGGGAGCGCCGAGAATTGGATGGCGCTACGATTAAGAAATCTTATTGTGGCGTGGAGAACATGAGTGGAGAAAAGCCGACAAACGGCTGGGCGCCCCCCAAGGGTGGAATGTGAGGTGCCGACTCGCCAGCTGAGGAAGCTGCGTGCACCAACATATTGGGTTAGTGGGATTGGCAAAACCCAGGCCGAAGAAGCGTGCATTTACATCATACCAGTGTGTAAATGTATTTGTACTGTATTGCATATGACCTATCGGCGCGCGTCTGCGAATTCTCGGTAAGTGCGCTGCCTCGTTGAGGCTGGCGTTCTGATATCCGCGTTCTCGCCTTCTCCTTCGTGGCGCAGGAATTCGCGACGGAATGTCGTGGCAGGCAACCCTGGCTACCAGGCAGCAGACACGTTGATCTGCGTCGTGACGATTGCGTGCGCCAGCTCGCAGGAAATTGAGCGGGTGAGAATTCCGGGGTCGGCACGAGCACCCGTGGAGAAATATGCATGCTACCAAACGCCGACGAACGAAGATCGGCATGCGACATCGGCTATCGGACGAGTCTGGGCTGATGCCATTAGAGTCCAGCACTGCGGCGGGCCCCCGCGGCGGCCCGTGGCTGCGGATCTGTACAGGAATGCAGCGCGCACCAGCCTTCATCGAATGTTCCGCACCAGGCAACGCTCGGAGGATGTCCATATAGCCAGCGGCGTGGGCGGGAGGCGGTCGAGGCGCGCCTCAGGGGGCCACGAGGCGAGTGCTGGTTCCTCGGCTTTTCTTGATTTGACTAAGAGTTTGACTATAGCTTGAGTCGAATTCGTAAACATTGTGTACAGGTGCTGGCACCGACTGCGTGTATGCCCTCCAGCGGAACTCGAACTTGGAGAGGTATGATCGACAACGGCGATGACGCGGAGTGGAACAAGTGGGGAAGGTTAATAGACCCCAACGGGAGCCCAAGGTCGGACCCAGTTCATCATGGGGGGCCGTATCGTGGGCGAGGGGAGCGTGGAGGGCACGGGGGTAAGAGCAGAAAGAGGGAGAGAGGAGGTGAGCAACCGTCCGGACACCGTCTCCACCGCCTGGACGCGCCGTGTCACAGGCGTGACCGACGCGTTTTGACGGATTGACGTGGCGCCATCATAGCGCTCGTCTCCGTCGTCCAAAATGTAGGTCCCTGTCTCTTTTCGGGCGCGAGGTACGTTGGGATCCGCGCCTTGCACCATAACCACATCGACGCTGCAGCCTAATACTTGAGACTCCGGAACTCTGATCTTAATGTATTCCGGCGGAAGCACGGCTACTGTGCAGCACTTGCTGCTCACGAGAGCTTCGAGGGAGCCGCGGTGGAGTCCAGGCTGCAGCCGACGTACAGCACACACCGTTCATGCCCGGGACACAGGTATAACACCGGGAGCAGCCCGTGTGTACCCATCCTGGAAGACTGACGTCCTCCGGAATAGACGGCAAAGTGCTACTTCAAAGTGTCCATGTTGCCAGCCGGTGCACAGGCAGCGGTGAGTACCGCAAAAGTGTTCATGTTGAGGCAACTTGTAAGCAATGCTACGTACGCAGGCTCCGCAATGAGGACACGTGCAAACTCTCTTAGCCGTATTCTGCCGACATCAAGGTCCCTTTCCTCTTCGGTCTGAGGCGGGATGATGCGGGTGCCTGTGCGTAGACTGTCGGGGCTCTTCCTTTGCATCCAGCACTCAGGCAGGCCTCAACCGGTCTCCTCTTCCGCGACGAAGGTTTGGCGCAAGAAAATACTTTTATGCCATCTTAGAGGGTCTCCATCTAACAAAGCATAGCACACCGCCCATCTCCCATAGCGTGAAAAATCCATCCATGCAACGAGGCACAGGCGAACACGCGAGCATCCCTCGACTTCCTCAGCGCGGCCCTGTAGGCCGTGCTCGCTAACCGACGTTGTCCGGGAGCGACGCAGACATATCCGGAAAACCAGTCTTGGCACTCACCACCGTCGTCGGGACCTGCAGCTTCATGGCGGGCCACCAGCACGACCCCTGGAAGCGACTCGACAAGACGTACTAGCCCGGAGCCGACGATAGTAAACGATAGATTGGGCTTGCAGAGACAAGCTATCATAAGGCGTTGAGAGTGGGGGTAAGTCGTTGATAATGTGTATTGATGAACAGCGCGTGTCTCCCTCTACTGATTCCGATCCCTCCGCTGACGCCGGAGAATTCATCTGTATGACCAACCTTTGATAGATTTGTGTTCGATTCACTATTGTATTGTAATGTATGTCACCAGCGCGAATCGCCCCAGGTTATGTGAATGCTGCGTTCACAAGACGAATGGGCTGGGTAGGTGAAGACCGAACACAGCAGATGGGTGCATCCGATCAGGGGCAGCATCGGGGCGGGAGAGGGAGGAGGCGGTGCAGGACACATATCGGCTCGCCCATGTGGTAAGCGCCGGGCCCACGGGCACAGTCGCCGCCGCGGCGTCACCGCACTTCACCCAGTTGGAGCGGCTAGCCCTGGCGCTGTCCAGGCTCAGTCACAAACGCTGCGCCATCTTTCGTGTAAGCTTACCTTAGAGCTCGAATTCTAATGTCGCTTGCCGCCCGACCCCTTTCTCCCGCCCTCCACCATGGCCATCCTCCCCATGAGCTTCGGCGACTCCAAAGGCTCCAACGCCCGTGAAAACGCCCTTAGCTATTTTCGCCTTCTCACTTCACGGCGCTATATCGTCCTCGCGATAGTCCTCGTCGCCGCAGGGACCCTGGTCCTGCGCATGTTCTATGACGTTGGCTTCTCCGATCGAGAGCTCCCTTCCCCAAGCCTCCCATTAGGGGACCAAGTTACCACAGAACCTAAGCCTCCCGCAGACCTCCTAGCTGTGGAAGATCCCAGATGGCCCGGGCGCCGCCTCCCTCCCCTCTATCACCAATGGCACCAGCGAGATCTCTCGCTCCCTCAAAATCACTGGCATGCAGCCTCGCACGAGTCGGAACCTGGGTTCTTCTTCGTCCCAGGACATACGCGAGGTACGCCTCGCCGCTTCTTCCTCGCTTCGTTCCATCTCAAATCTCTGCGACGCGCGTCGTTGCACATCTACGCAGGATCTGGCTGGGGAAACGCTTTCCAGGAGATCCTACTCAACGCCCACCTCGCCTACCGGCTCAATAGAGCGTGCGTCCCCTTCTCTGCTCCGCAATGCTGTGCTGGGACCCATACCATTCTCCCGCTCTCAGGGCCGTGTTCTACAACTATACTTGGAACGGCGACGGGTCGGAGTACACCGATTACAACGGGAAGCCTATTCCTTCACAGATCCCACTCTCGGCACTCATTCGAGGTGTGTGATTACTTTCTTGCTCTGTCCACCACACACACGCCACCGGGATCGTCCTCGCGTTGCGACGTATCATCCTGTGGTAGGGCTCGCAAGACACCCTATCGAGCACATGGACTTCCTTTTCATACCGCTGAGAAGACGCCGTGCGATGAGATATCCGTAGCATACTGCCACTTCTTACGCCACGTGCTGACACGATTTGCAGGGCCCATCGTCGGAGATGTCTTCCCTGCAGGTCTCCATTCACCGCCTGCCGTCCCGGAAGCTTATTTCGAGACTATATGCGAGGGCCACAAGCTTTCGATCAACCGAAGCGAGGTGCACAGACATTTCAGATCATGGATGCTGCACGACGTCACGGACGGGTGGGTGGAATACATGGCCAACGTCGACACCCGATGCGTCGAGGTGGACAGGAACACGGGGCCCGTCTTCGACTGGGTGTAAGTGCTTCTTCCTTTCCCTCGTTAACGCCGCACGCAGCCCACTCACCGACGCCACCGCCCTACAGAATGTTCGGCGAGCGCAACGGGCTGCACGGCCTCTGGGCGCAGGACCTCGCTGCGTCCCCGATCCTGACCCACTTCGCCTGGTCCGCGCTCGTCGAGCTCGCGTTCGACACGAACCGCGAGACGATCGCGCCCACGACCGAGTACGAGCCGCCGCTGTCGACGGTGCCGTACACGTCCAACGCCGAGCGCTACTCGCCGCTCCCCGGCCTGCTCGTCCTCCACATTCGCCGCGGCGACTACGAGGCGCACTGCGCGCACCTCGCGCGCTGGTCGAGCACCTGGCTCGCGTTCAACGGCCTCCCGCAGCTCGAGCAGTTCACCCCGCCTCCCGGCGGCCCCGACGAGGGCACCGCGACGGACGAGGGCATGGCGCTCTACCTCGAGCGCTGCTACCCCTCCATCGCGCGCATCGTCGAGCACGCCGAGGCCGCGCGCGCGACCGAGGCGGCGGCGGGGCACGCGCCGCTCGACCGCGTGTACATCATGACGAACGGCGCGTCCGAGTGGGTCGCGCACCTCAAGGCCGCGCTCGCCGCGACGGGCCACTTTGCGCACGTCGCGAGCAGCCGCGACCTCGTGCTCAGCTGGGAGCAGAAGTACGTCGCGCAGGCGGTCGACATGCTCGTCGGCCAGCGCGCGCAGGTCTTCATCGGCAACGGGGTGCGTGTCTCTCCTTTGTCCCCCCACCCCTTCTCCTTCTCCTTCGCTTCCATCCCGCGTGGTGCGTCCGATCGATAATGATGCTGACCCGTGTTCCCTTCCGCGCACCCCATCCTCGCTGCGTGCTTCGCAGTGGTCGAGTCTCACCGGGGGGATCGTCATCATGCGCATGGCGAACCGCTTCCGCCCGGAGACGACGCGCTTCTTCTGAGATCGGCGCCTCCGAGGGGCCCTGCATACCCTCCCCGAGAAGCTGGCGTTCGGTCCTCGATGCACGGTGCACCGCCGCCCCCGCTGGCGCGGGCGAGCGTGGTGCCCTCATTGCGGGCGCGGGCCGCATACCCATTATACCTAATGACGTAATTACCAAGGGCTGCGATGACGATGGGACGCGAAAGACGTACTTAGACCGGGTCGGGCGGGCCTTCGAGGCGTGTAGGGGGAGGGCATCGTCGATGGTGTGCGCATAGAACGGGCACGCCAGAAGTGCTAGGCTAGGTACACAAGGGCGCAGGATAATATAATGGAAATGGGCGGATCACGGTTACAACGCCAGGTCGCGGCCTGGATATGGTGCGAAACACTTGGAGATACAGCACAGATGCAGGTATGCGAGGCGGCCGGAGGCCTATGCAGTGGAGTTAGCAGGCTTTAAGTAGTAAGTGTTTAAGGGGACAGTGAGGGGGTAGATGCATATGTGGGGGGGGGAGGCTGGTCGTCCGTCTACAGATTCGTGGCCATAGATCACACTGCCGGATCATGGCGTCAGACCCGTCAATGCATCGAGGGAGCCGCAGGGAGAGAAGGGTCCGCACCTCTACACTCGCGCAGTCCACAGCGCGTCACTTGGTCGCGCCGGCGGCAGGGGGCGCAGTCGTCGGGTCCTTCCAGTCCTCGACCGAGACGCCCATGTACAGGGGCAGGTTCTTCCAGACGTCCTTGCGCACCTCGAGATCGCGCGCGTGCATCATGCCGCGACACGGCTCGCACAGCGGCCACAGCTCGACGACGTCCTCGATCCAGTGCTCCCAGGAGTCCAGCGCGGCGTACCCGGCGATGTCCCCGATCGGGTCCTTTTGCAGCCCATCGAGCATCATGCCCAGGATCTCGCGCAGCGCGCGCTCGCACCCCTTGCTCGCGCACTGCGAGCTCGGAACGGGTTTGCAGATCGCGCACGCGCCGCGCGTGGACGCGCGCACGAGCTCCGTGCGTGCGCGCAGGATGAGCTCGAGATCGCGCTGCTCGAGGCGCTCCGTGCTCCCGTCGGGCCGCTCCACGCCGGCGGCGAGCTCGCCGTCGAGCTGGCAGCAGAGGTAGAGTGCGGTGGGGAGCACCGAGTCGGTGTGCGTGAGGCGTGCGAGGTTGACGGCCGCGAGCGCGTCGGGTGGGGTGATGTGCAGGAAGAGGTTGCCGTCCGCGCCGGCGGTGTCCCACGTGGCGAGCTCGTTGGTGAAGTACAGTTTGAGGTGGTGCATGGCACGCGCGTGCACGTCCTCGACGTGGTACTTGTGCGACATGCGGACGAGTGCGGCGAGCTCTGCAAACTCCATGCGCTCCCCGGGGATCACGGGAAATCTGGATGCAGGGCGCAGGGCGCACAGCAAGATCAGCTTGTCTCCTTGGAGGGTATCATCAGGGCAGGGGGCAGGGGGAAAGAGGCTTCAAGCGTGTGGGAAGGCCGCAAGAAGCCGTGAAGAAGCAGAGAAAGGGACGATCGCAGGACGCCGAGGACGAAGCAAGTGGAAGGAAGGCGAAGAAACTTAGAATGCATGGACTCACTTTCGGAGCCCACACAAAGGACGGAGGAGATAGCGGAGGTCGTCCGGGGAGTCCGATATGTGCACGACAGGACAGCTCTCCATTGTCTCCGCGGTGGAGGGTTGGGCCATCGAGAAGAGATCGCGGAAGATGACGGAATGCCTGGTGAGGAGCCCGCGGTAGACCCGGAAGGCAGTGTCGCGGCAGAGGAGGACGATGTTGCCGTCGTCGAACCATAGC
Organism: Porogramme epimiltina; assembly: GCA_900155495.1. Lineage (NCBI taxonomy): Eukaryota > Fungi > Basidiomycota > Agaricomycetes > Polyporales > Polyporaceae > Porogramme > Porogramme epimiltina. The sequence continues at coordinate 48,940 of FTLJ01000759.1, forward strand.
TCAGTGTCGCGCTTGACAGTGCCGTTCAGGCTGACCGTCGCGAGCTCCGCGGGGAGGGAGTTCGCGTGGTCGGCGATGTTGACCCGCCAACGCTTGACGACGCCATTGCCGGACATCAAATCGCTGCGAGAGCGGGTGCGGGTGACGCGGAAGAGGGGCATGAGTGTCTGCCGTTGTTGGCAAGGCTGGTTTGAGGAGACAAAGGAGAAGGGCGTACGGGGTGTGGGACCTGTTTGAGAGGTGTTCGTCCGGCGCCGGTTGATGAACCAGGTTAACGTTAACGGTCTCCGTCTCCGACTCGACAGGTGACTGGGGCCACTCGGCGGGAATGTTGGGCGACGGCGTCCTTGAGGGGAGGGGGGTGATGCGCTGGAGGACGGCTTTGCGGAGGCTCATCGGTCGCTCGCGGCGGGGTCGTAGACGCAGACGGACAAGGGGCGGACGAGGGGCGGACGGGGGGCGGGCTCCGGCGGGTGTTTGTCGCGGCCTCCGCGACGGTGGCGTGCAATCCTCGCAGGACAACTCACACCCTTCCAACCGCGTCCTATTGTCCGTCCTCACGTGAGCGAGTTTTGCCCGCTTTTGGCTCCCTTCAGTCTGATCTCCCAGCGCCCTGATATCTGTCATCCGCTGCACCGGTCGAGCCGTCTCTAAACACCCGCAGGCGCTGCAGTAATATATAGCTTGTACGGTAGCTTCTAAGTACGTAGAGTGGTGGTGTGTGTAGTAGTATTACTCCTGGACAATGTCCTCCTTCCGAGGCCGCGAGTTCTTGATCTCCCGCCCCTGCCCAATCAAGCTCTCCGCCTCATCGTCCAATAGAATACCTGCAAACAGTCAGTCATCATGTCCAGCAGCCGACGACTGGAGCCCACGTACCAAGTCCCTCCTCGCGCACAAGCCCCAGGACGTGCTCCAGCTCGACGTAGCCGTCCTTGTCCGCGTCCAGCTTCTCGATTACCATGTGCCCGACCTCCTCATCTGGCTTGTGCTTGATCACAGCGAGCGCCTTCTCGAGGTCTTCCACGGAGATACGTCCGTCAGGCAAGCACGAGATCATCTGCAGAGACGAGCCGACACGCGAGTCGTACGCGTCCAGCTGCTTGTCGATCTTCTCCAACATGGTCCGGATCTTCTTCGTGAGCGCGGTCGTTGGCGACTTCGAGTCCTCGTCTGCCTGAAGGTTCTCCTCCATGAGAGCGCGGAGTTCGTCGCGTTCCTTCAGCACCGAGGACTTCGCGGAGAGAACAGATAGGGCCTCGGCGAGTTCCTTCAGCTGCTCCGTGGTCATGCGGGCGTCCGCCTCGGTAACGACCTCGGCACTCTCGGGCTGCAGCTACAAGACAACCTCAGCTCGCGCGTTAGTCATGGAAACACATGCGGCGCACCTCAGACTCGGGAAGAAGAGACTGCGCCAGACGCGCCTCTTCCTCCTTCTTGGCACGCCGAGCATCCTCCTCGCGCTGTTCCTGCTCCTGTTCGTCCTGAATGAGCTCTTCCTGCTGCTTGAGAACCTCGAGCTTCTGCTTGTAGCTGGCCTGGTCGTCGACCTCAAGCTCGGCTTCGTTTAGCTATAGTAAACCCATTAGTCGACAGCTCACAACCTTCACCCACAGAATCAGCCTACCAGGTTGTCCGGCAGGCCGCAAAGCACCGCCTCGAGGCTCTGAATGATAGCCGTCTTGCCGTCCTCGTCATCGCCCGGCTTCTTGTCGAACTGGAACGCACGAGCAAGAACGAGGAGGACGCCGCTCACGCGGTTGTGCAGGTGCAGGTCGATCCACATCGCGAGCTCCTCCCGGAGCCGCGCGGGGGACACGCCGAACGTGCGGATGCCGCGGCTCTGGCACGCGGCCTGGAGCTCCGCCGTGCTGAGCTCGTCGATGCCTTCGCGCGCGATCGACTCGTCGTCGCGGCGGAGCTGGAGGAGCCGCGTGCGGATGTTGCCGCGGAGGAAGTTGTCCGTGCCGAACGCGTTGATGGCCATGTACCGGCACGTCGAGACGAGTTGCGGGCGGGAGAGGTTGTCGAGCGTGAGGTCGTCGTCGAAGAGGCGCGCGACGTTGATGACGTCCTGCGATGAGGGCGACTCGCCCGTCGAGCGAACCTTGCGGAAGAACTCCTTGAACGCGTCGCTGCCGACGATGTGAGCATTCGCCTTCAGACCAGACTCGCGAAGCGTCTCTTGCAAGAACTTGGCCATCTCGAGGCGGACCCGAAGCAGCTTACGCTGCTTCTCCTCCTGCGCGCCCGTGAGCATACAAACGACTGAGAATGAAACTAAATGCGCTTACAGCGGCGAACTTGTCCTCAAAAGTAGACGGAAGCGCATTCGGGAAGACCTTCAGAACGACCGGAATGAGCAGTTCCATGAATGGCACGATCACGAGGACAGCGAAGGGGATGAGTCGCAGCAAATCCTGCGTCGTCCGCTTCAACTGCATGCATACAGGGTCGTCAACTCCAATGAACCCACTCCGACGCGCATAGAGAACGACTACGAACCTGCCTCCGCTCTCGTCGCGTCAGGCTCTCGCCGTGCAGGAGCTTCCACTGGAGCCGGGATGAGATGCGGACCTCCGCGGCAAGCAGCTTGCTTCCATGCCAGTAGTGCTGCGCCTCGTGCTTGACCTTTTTCCACACCCGCGTCGCGAGCGGAGCATCCTCCTTCGTCGCCGGGGGCAGGGGCTTGTCCCCGCTGCTCGCCGAAGGCTCGTTTTGTGACGGGGTCGAGTGAATGCGCCTCTCGGACGCAAAGCGCGCCGCGTTCAGCGGCTGAGACGAGCCATGGGCATACAGAGGGTGGAGGGGAAGGCGCGAGGACTGCTGTGCCGTGAGAGCGTAGGTGCGCACGCTGACCAGGAGATGCGGGTGGCGACTACAGGTGCGCAGGAGGTGGGAGGGCGGGGCGCGCGGGAGCCATAATGACATGAGAGAGACCGGGGTCAAGGGAGTGCTGTCGTCGCCGTCGTCGTGCTCAGTCTTAACTTTATGCTTTGGAAAGTGTCGGCGGTGGGAGAGAAAACGATGACGCAGGGTCGCGGCAGCTCGGGCTGGGGGCGCATCGAGTATTTGCCTGTATTTGCTCGGGCGGCTTCTCCCTCGTCCTCCCTTCAGTCTTCCGCATCTACTCCGAAGTCCGCTATTTCCACCATGACCGTCACCGCTCCGACATCGCCTCCCTCCGGGAGCATCCACGACCCCACCAGCGCGGCGTACAAGAAGGCGCGCCGAAAACACTGGAAATCGACTAGAAACAGGCCGGAGAATGTTGACGCTGACTGGACCCCTTTCCGTGCCGCCGAAAAGAAATACAAGGCTCGCTTTCCTCCCCCAGATCTCTCTGACGTCTTCGATGTTGCCTCCGCGGATCCGTTAAGGTCAGAGGAGGTTGCACGAGGCGGGTGGCATGGCCGGGCGGACGCGGTGGAATGTTCCGAAGTCCCTCTGCACCATGATCCAGTAGAGGGACAGAGAAGCGCATACATCTTTCCCGGAATACCCGGTGCGCAATTTATAATGTGCACCGTAGTGGACTGTACGTATTCATACTCTAGATGTCCTTCGTGCGCAATATACCAGGATTGGTGTTCCTTCCTTCATTTGTTCCGTCCGACAAGCAACGGATGCTCGTTCGTTGGGCTTTGTGCGACCAGGCGCGACATCCGAACGAAACAAACCTTGATACTCACTATGTGCTACCACGGGAAGGCTTGTGGAATGAGTACCTCAGCGTGCGCAAGCACCAGGCCGAAGATCAAGAAGTAGCTCCTCGCGCATCTCTTCACTCGACACCCGCGGCAGATCTGGATTCCTCGCAATCACCTACAACAGAGCCTCCAGGACCACGAAAGCTGATTGCCAACGAGGCTGCAAGCCTTGACAACTACGAGGACCTCGCGAGCACCCCCAAACTGCCAGCGGCACCGTCGCAGACTATCCGCCCTATTTCAATATCTAGCCTCATACCTAAACTCCGGTGGGCGAATATCGGCTGGTATTACCACTGGGGGACAAAGCAATACGACTTCTCAAGAGGCCCAGGCGAGATCGCAGATCTCGTTCGAGGCATTTGTAGGAGCGCTGTCGGTAGAATCCCCTGGGAACAGGTATTTAGGGAAACCGAAAATGGCGTTGAGGAAGATTGGGGAGAGGAAGGTCCGGATTGGATGCACTGGAAGGAAACATACGGTCGGTTCAAGTTCCCTGCAGTAGCGTTAAAACCTAATCTCTATGCTAGAACCGGATGCTGGAATCGTCAATTTCTACCAGACTAAAGTCAGCGCTACATGCAGACTCTCTAGACCTCACGTTGACCAGAGGTCTTCCTTACAGGACACGCTCATGGCCCATGTCGATCGCTCCGAACTATGCGCAACCTCTCCTCTAGTTTCCATCTCGTGAGCACCTCTAACACATACGCGGAACACTGAAGTGTAACGAACCACCTCCAGCCTTGGTTGTGCGGCGATCTTCCTCATCGGCGGGCTAACCAGAGACGAGCCTCCGACTCCTATTCTTCTTCGCTCAGGCGATGTTGTAGTGATGTCTGGACCAGCATGTCGCCGTGCATATCACGGTTCGTGCACCCGCTCAGCACCGTTGTTGAACTGAACCGAATCTTGCGCAGGAGTTCCCCGTGTACTAGAGGGCACGCTCCCTCCCCACCTGGAAGGATCTGGCGAGGCTGGTGATTGGGATATCTACGAACAATACCTTCGTACGACGAGGGTCAACGTCAATGTAAGACAGGTGTTCCCTCCGGGTTTCGACCCAACCGGCAGGCGTAATGGCGAGACTTGACGGCGGCATATGTAACCTAGTATTGGTGTAGATTATAGAGGTGTAATGTTTTATTAGCGTACTCAGCATGTAAATTTCTCTGTAGTTTATGAAAGGAGGGGATGAAAACGTTTTCTTCACTGGGAGGTTGTGCGCGGAGGTCGAGATGTGGCGTGGGAGAATACTGACGCAGCGCGCGAGGTCCCGCTGCACGCGTCTGCCACAGAATAACGCGCCGACTCACGTGCCAGCTGGACCCATTCTCTGCGATCGTCCCCGTCCATGTACCGCCAAGCTGCCCGTGTTCTTGCCCCCCTCCTCCGCGCCAATGCCCCCCGTTCTGCACCGCTGAGGAGAGCAGCATGCTCTTCAAGACGCTATGCGACGGTGCCAGAGACCGGCCCCGCGGTTACTGCCACGAACCGTATGTGTCCTACGCTGTCTCTCTAGCTGCCCTTTTGCTCATACATCACTATTCACAGGGGCCGAGGCGACACTGAAGCGGTTCTGGAAGGACGTTAACATTGAAAAACGGGACGGGGGCTATGCCGTTACATTGGACAAGCGGCCACTCAAGACACCCTCGGGGAAGCCCCTCATCGTCCCGCCCGAGAAACGGCTCGTCGCCGCACTCATTGCGTCAGAGTGGGAGAACCAGCAGACGGTGTTGAAACCACACGCGCTCCCCATGGTGATTACTCCTTCTATACACCCGTTCTGCTCTGCATGAACTGAGAGAGAGCGTAGACGTCAATTGCCTCGCGAGCATTGGATGCATTCGAAGATGAAGCAACCCGTGCGGAGGTGCGCGCGCAGTTGTTGAAGTACTTCGAGACGGACACAATATGGTAAGCGCGTGTCTTCCTATGACACTTGACGATAGTCATCTCAAACGTTGCTCTTTGCCAATCTATGTAGTTATCATGCGGATGGCCCCGCACCTCTCGTCGCACAACAAAAGCAACACTGGGAGCCCATCCTGGATTGGGCCGTGTCAAAACTGGGCGTCGAAATTGCAACGACAAACTCTTTCCTCGTGCCGACACAGTCCCCAGCGACCATCGAAAAGCTAGACGGCATCCTTCAGAACTTCTCATCATGGGAAATGGCCGGTACGCTTTCTAGTGTCGTAGGGGTGTCCCAGATGCATTGCTAATTGTCATGAAACCCAGCGATGGAGCGTGCGACATACACCTCCAAGTCGTTCCTCATCGGGCTCGCGCTCGTCAAGGGCCACATTGACGTCGAGCAAGCTGCTCAGGCCGCGCACGTCGAAGTGAACAGTCAGATAGAGCGGTGGGGTGAGGTCGAAGACAGTACGTACACTTCCTGTAACTTGCTTTACTCATCTGCTCACGCTCTCCCGATTTCTAGGTCACGACGTAGACTACCACGATATGCGGCGGCAACTTGGGAGTGCGTCTTGCCTTCTTGCCGACTACTGAGCATACAGCTAGGTATTATATTACTGTTAGTACTAGATGTCTAATCTTCCTACCTCCCGGTACATGGAGAATATCCCAACCTACACTCCGCTTGCCATGATTATGTTTCGCTCAACAAACTGCTCAGGATGGTGCCGTTGATATTGAGTCTTCCACGTCCCTAACAGTAGACGCTGTTCGCGTTGAGATGGTTGCATATCCGTCCCAAATGGATCTTCTACTCTCCCGGAGCCGAGACGTCGCTTCACCCATTGTATTGTGATTACCGTGTCCCATAGAGTTAAGCGTCAACCTTGACGTGGCGAGTTGGTTCTTTGCTTCCCCCATTACAAAACACCCCCGCCCAGGACGTCGAGGTCGTCATACTATGGCAAGGTCGGCCGTGAATAAAGAGATGGTAAGTTCTTACCCTTCACTGCTCTCACAGCTCCTGGGACAACACTCATTGCATACCAGGGCGCCAAATCAAGGGGGGCCAATGGTACAACAGCTCGCGCTCGCTCGAAGCCCGTCAAGCCCGTAGCGGTGAAGAAGTCCAGTCGGAAAGGCGATGCCCAGCAGACCACGATAGAACCGAAGTGTATTCCTGACGTACCTCTGGATGTATTCATAGAGGTATGCACGCTTGATACCTATCTGTTCCACTCCGGTTTTGAAGTTCTCCCTCACGGCTCCCAGATTGCCTCCCATTTGGTCCCTGCAGACCTCCTCACGCTTTCGCGAATCTCCAAGCGCGTTCGACAAGTCCTCCTTTCACGTAGCTCCCGTCTCGTCTGGGCCGCGGCTCGTTCGAACAACGTGCCTACAATCCCGGATCCCCCCAGCCTTGTGTCTGAACCCCTTTTTGCTTGTCTCATGTTTGGGACGGAGTGTATGGTATGTTGTATTCAGTGCTTCGCGGGTTTAGCTGACCGTGAATACTCTGTAGCGTTGTGGAAAGACTCGAAGCGTCCACACTCTTCAAACCGATTACGTGGTGTGCGTTCGGCTCTGCCCGAAGTGCTGGGGAGAGAAGCAGGTTGCTTTTCTGAAGATACATGATGCTGCGTGTTGATTTTGGTTCAGGACAGTGGATGGTCAAACCATGGCAGCGAGATTGGGCCTTACAAGAGATACGCTACTGATTCTATGCGGAATTGTTCCGCAAAAGGCTGGAAAGTCCTGGTTTAGTACGTCCTTTCGTCACTTCAATCTAGGCAGATGAAGGTGAGCGTTAACCTACACCGCGGCAGGGCGGTCTATACCGTCGGAATACCACGATGGACCATATGGGAACGTCGAGTACAACGGAAATTGCCTTTTCTACGCTCCGTGTTTTGTCTCTGTCACGGAGAAATACCTGGCGCTTGCCGACATCAATGGGGACAAAGAGACTCTTCAACAAGCTCTTCAACAATTCTTAGAAGATTGTCGCAAAGACGTCCATAATAGGATGGAGGTGGATGGCTTTGATATCACTTCTTATCGATGCACTAGCGTTGACGTCAGACTTCTAGTTCCATTTCGACATGAGAGACTGGGAGGTTGAGAGAAGACGTCAAGTCAGGTTGGATGAAAAGCTCCAGTGCATTGAATTGCAAGTCTCCCTTTAGTTTGCATCTAGTATCTGGCAGCTAATTTCTTATGCGGACTCAGAATGAAAAGCAGGTCGAGAGAACTCGGATATTCGCCTAGAGATTTCCCCGACTTAACAAGGTGGCTGGGTATCAAGTTCTTCCCCCCTCGGGGATGCAATATTACGGACCGCTGTGAGTCCCCCGTCTGTCTACGTCACCTCCCCACGCTAAGGGGTTGTATTCTGTAGTTTGGGAGGAGATTAGCCATCGGGTTATATATATGATCAAAGAGACGCGGCGACTCGAAGTCAAAGATCTCAAAACGTTGAGCGAGAAGTGGTCCTTTCGTAGTGCGATTCTGCAGAAACATTACAATCATTTTCTGAATGCGCAGCGCGGCGACCTCAGCTTCAAAAAGCGACTCCCAAACTACGCCGACGCACTCGCTTTGCCATGCATGAAGCGTTTACTCGCCAGCGGGGAGGCAGACGAGACTATCACGAGTTCGCAGTTTACAGCTATCAAGATTTCCATCCTTACCGAGGCCAAAGACTACTATCGCGGCCGGATCAAGCACGAACTCGCTAGGCTTTTTTTAACCCCAAACGTACCGGAGACCAGCCTTGCTCACAAGAGCCGTCGCAAGGACCCTCCGAACTATAACTCGGACACAAACACGATCGACATTTCGCCCGCGGAGGCTATTTCCCGGCTCAAGTCCCCCGGCACCCGTTTCAAGTGCATTACCATCGCCATCTACCAACAAACGGAGCCCGTGGGTGAGAGGGTCAGATTATATAGGGACAACGTCCACGAGCGTTCGCGCTGTGCTTCCCAGTTGACGTACCACGGCGTGCTTGAGCACTGGCAGACCGCGCATCCAAAAGATCACTGGGGCACCAACCACTGGGTCAAGTTGGATGACGGGCGGAAGTGGTGGCTGGGTGGGGTTACAGACGCGCGCGACCTTGCCCGTTCTAGTCTGTGGGAGTAGGCGCGCCCTTCGGATGTAGAGCGGGAGTGTCGATAGGGTCCGTCAATGCAGTCGAAGGCTAACACGTCGTAGAAATGACTGAGGGGAACGTCAACTCATTCGCATCCGTATTGTGACTGACGCGTGACATAACGTGTCCGTCACGGTACATCCCAGGAACCCCGTAGATGCTTTACCGGCCTAGAAGCCACCAGTGGGGGTTGAGAAGGACACGGGCCCGTGCGCCTCCGTGCTATTAGGCGTGCACAGGAGGCAGAAGAGACCGTTGATACTGACTGACCTAGCACCGCCGGGCTTTGCGAATTGCTACTATGATAGACGCGAGATGATTTCGGGTTACCCATCATTCAAAGTGACTCCGGCCTATATATTACAGCATTACCATACTTGATTTCGCTACACAGATTCAGCGGAGAGTTGCTCATATATTTCCATGGCCTTAATCGTCTCCTGGACAGGGCAAAGTGCCGAAATCAGGCCCACAGCCGACAGTGATGAGAATCATACTTACCTGTGCAACTCGGATTACATTCTCGTCCCAACCCTCACCTGCCACTGCCCGGAGAATGCCCTTCCAATGGGCCCACCTATCTGGATGGTATCCATCCACGCCCTGCCACGTCCCTCCACTCCCTCCAGGACACCCTTCGTTCACCTTCCAGTTCGGGTTTCCATTCGGCCCGAAGATCTCCTTGCACGCCAGCATCTGCGCACCCGCAATCTTCAGCCACACCGCCGCGAGCTCTAGCTGTAGCTCTGGAGGTTCATATTCTGCCCCAGCCTCGCCCTCGCGCTTCGCACCGGCAGGGGTTGCGTCGCGCGAGAACGGCTCGAGGCACATCCGCATCGTCGCGATACCGTAGAACGCCTCGTCCGCGACGTCGGCCGCCCAGAGGTACGCGAGGAATGCGTTCATGTTCACGCACCGCGTCCGGGCAAGCCTAATTCCCTGCGCGATTGCCTGAGCGTCGGGGTTGTCGCACGGGGGGCTGTTGGTGGCTTGTGTCCGGACTGCGGACATATCTAGTCGCCGACCATTGACCCAGACTATCTGTGAGGCTGCGTAGCACATACAGATCAACATGCCAATCGGTGAGCACAGAGAGAAACCACACACTGTCGATGCATTCCCGTGCAGTTGCGCCGAAGATCGGGAGGTCGCTCCATGAGATTGGCGACCCCCACACCTGCCATCCTTTGCAGCTCTCGTCGCCCTTCACCTTCAGTGCGACGAGTACCTGACCTAGTCGCCTATGCGTCGTCGTGTCTTCTTGCGCGATCTTGTGGAACTCGCACCAGAAACCCCACAAGAATGACTCTAAGCCTGGAGTGTCTTCATTGTCCTGGTCAGCCTCAGCAGTAGCATTCCGAACGGCGGCTGTGCACTCTTCTACAATCTTGTCTGCGACCGCCTCCGCAGAGAGGGGTTCATTAAGGAGCGCGGTGAGGGCAGCATCGATGTAAGACGTAGGCGACCAGTTGGACATGGTGGTATGAGAGGGGGGACCGGGACGAACGTGCGACGACTGGCGGCCAAAGTCGGGGACCACGAGTTTCGTCTCTTATTCGTCTTCACATCGAGCTCTTCGTGCTCTTAGTCTGCCACTTCTCCTGTAACATGTTTACCCTGAATAACTTGCTGACTTTCGGCCTATGCAAGACATCGTGCGCAACATAAGTGGTGATTGAGAGCGCCGATTGTATTCAGCGCTTAAAATAGTCTCACAGGTATCGGAAATTGCCGAAAGCCCCCTGCTCTTCTCTTTGAGCTTATTTGACCACGGACTCCGCCTATAATTCCGCTACTCGCGTGTCGCGACTAAAATGTTGCCTCTATAGTCATTGACCAACTGTGTTCTACGGTCCCGATGGCTATTTCGTACCGGTGGTACCGTTGTTTTAGCAGCATTTTTGTGTCCTATATACTGACTTCTCACTCTAGGCTCACTGAGGTCGCGGGGCCAACGCCAAGTCTACATGAGTACCTGCCTTCAATGAGCAAAGCACACCGATCTTCCAGTTATGTCGTATGACGCCCTGAGAGAATCGTGTCCCACCCGGTGTCCTTTCTCACAGCCCCATCGACCCACCACCTGACCGATGACGGCGTTGTCGGCATAGTTGTAGCGTTGGCCAACGTGACCACAAGACCATACGGCCGTCGGTAGCGGCGGCAAGGCATCTCGCCGGCAACTCAGGGCGCGGTTGTACCCCCTCTCACACAACACTTCCAAAAACTGGGTTACGCACACCCCCACGGACCCCCGCCGTTGGAAACGATCATCTGGTCCTCCGTGACGGAGATGTGTCGGCAGCGGGATATCATCGAACACGGGGCGAAGTTCCCCGTTAGCCTCGGCTTCCTTTGCAGTTGACCCGACATTTTTGCTCGCAGGACGTATAAGTGGCCCATCCATGCCCATGTCTGCCCCAAGCCTGGCGAGCACAGTCGCTGCTTTTCACCACCCTCCAGACCTGCTCCGTCCTTGTTTTCAATTTCGCTATGGGGTTCAAGTCACTTCTCGCGTCCCTCCTTCTCGTTTCAGTCGTCTCTGCACAGCTCACTGGCCCTGTTGGTCCCACGACATCGCTGGCATCGAAGCAGAACAAGATCTGTAATGTTCTTGACTATGGAGGATCTATCGGATCCAGCGACATTGGCCCAGCCATAACCAGCGCATTCACGGTTTGTCTCCAAATCCTGGTCAACATTCCATATTCTGAAATGTTTTCATGACTAGAACTGTGTACTCAAAAACTCTGGGTCCACGCTCTACGTCCCCGCCGGTTAGCTCTTCATGCCATCGGCCTTATTTGGAAGCTGACAGCGGCCGCAGGCAACTACAATATGCAGACTTGGGTCACCCTGAGCGGTGGCACCAAGTGGGCTTTTCGTCTTGACGGCTTGATTTCTCGCACTTGTGAGTCACAGCGTATCGTTTTCCCGGCCCTATTATATGTATTCACGGCCCTTATATCAGCCACTACGCACGGCAATATGATCGGAATCCAAAACGCCAACGACTTCGAGTTCTATTCTGCTAACAGCGCGGGAGGTATTCAAGGTTACGGGTACCAGTGCCGTAACGATGGGTGCGTCTCGGCGCAGAATATATAATAGAACAATTACAGAACTCATCTCTCATGCAGACCTCGCCTCATTCGCATAATCACCTCGACCAATTGGTCTGTTCATGATCTCATCCTTGTAGACTGTGAGTGCACGATAGGTTTGCCGTGTAGCAGGTGGATAAACATTTCCTTGAACAGCACCTGAGTTCCATCTGGTTGTTGAGAACGGCTCCAACGGAGAGGTGTATAACATGGCTATTCGCGGTACGTACAAACCCTCATCCATGAGTTGAGTCGGTTTCTCACTTGCATGTAGGTGCCAACCTTGGTGGCTCTGACGGTGTTGATGTATGGGGGACAAACCACTGGGTCCACGACGTGGAAGTTACCAACCGCGACGAATGTGTTACTGTGAAAGTAAGTTCCGTCGAGGCTGAATGCTAGCGCTTTCAATCGACTCATCACTATTCCTTAGTCACCCGCCTCTAACATCCTCATCGAGCGAAGTAAGTGGTCTGAGATTTCTCTTCGAGCCCGATGCTGAAACTGTAAAGTTTGGTGTAATCAATCTGGGGGTAGCGCAATCGGAAGCTTGTCTGACGGCACGGCCATTGAGAACGTAATCTATAGGTGTGCATATAATGAATGCCTACGAGCGTGTCTCTCATCTTCGGACTCGACAGGAACGTATACACCAATGGAGGGAACCAGGCGTTTATGATCAAGAGTAACCTTGGCTCAGGCTACGTACGCAACGTCGTGTTCGACAGTTTCATCGCACGTGGGACGGCATATGGCCTCGACATCAACCAATACTGGTCCTCGCAGAGCCCCGGCACGGGTGCTGGCGTCCAACTCTCCAACATCACGTTCTCCGTGAGCATTCCCCACCTCACCTTCCTCGAACTCCGCTCACCTCCCTCCGCTTGGTTAAGAACTGGAACGGAAACGTAGCGGACGGCGTGAAGCGTCCTCCCGTGCAGCTCATCTGCGCCGACGGCGCGCCCTGCTCCGGCATCACGCTCACGAACGTGAACATGTGGTCTCAAACGGACCAGGCCGTCATCAAGTGCGAGAGCGCGTACGGCTCCGGGCTCGCGTGCATCCGCAACTCGGGCTCGCACACGTCCTATGCCGTCGTTACCCAGTCGATATCGAAGCCTGCAGGCTACTCGACACCGACGACCATGCCCGGAGACCTCTCGGACGGCTACGCCACTAACGCAGCCATCCCGACGCCGTGAGTTTCTCTCCGCTTTCATATCGCTCTTCACGCCCCTGCTGATAAAGTATGTTACTCATAGGACAATCCCTACGTCGTTCTTCCCAGGGCTGGCCCAAATCAGCCCTCTCGCGAAGAACTCAGGCTCTGGAGGGGCTGCTCCTACGTCGAGCACGACGACCACCGCACCTGCTTCCGGTGCCACTGCCCCTGTCTACGGGCAGTGTGGTGGACAGGGTTGGACGGGCCCTACCGTCTGTGCGTCTGGCTCGAAGTGTGTGGTGTCGAACGACTGTGAGTAGCCCGTGTTGGATTATACGTGGTCTTTGTTGTTGACGAGACGCGCAGATTACTCCCAGTGCATCCCCTCATGAGGAGAATAGGATATATGGCTGAGTTAGAGGGCTCATGGGTACCACATACGCACGTTCAGCGATGTGATTTTAGTTCAGAATTCCATGTTGGGAATACAAGTACTTGGTTCGAGACGAGGATCCATCGTATTGGCCAATGAAACCTTCAACGACGCCCATCGAGGTTCTCTAGCGTTCCGGGTGTCAGAGGTAATAATCCAACTATTTGCAAGCGACTAGGATACGGATATACATCGTCGAACCAGCATTAGCTGCCAGCGCGCGTAAGTAAAGTACTGTAACGGCACGGCAGAAGTGTCCGTCGAAGCTACAGCTAACCCAGGCCGATCGCTATCATATAGATACAGCAGAAGCGAAGGGTGATAAGTATAAGGCTACACAGCTAGGTATCCAGGGAGTGGAGGAGTCGAGTCGAGTCGAGTCAAATCGTGAAAATTACGAGCTACAGATTAAACCGAGGGGAATCGTCAGCAGGCGGGGGAAACGTCCATGCTGTGATCATCGCAAGTCATCACGGCCGCGCCGCGTGCGGAGGCGTCCAGACGCCCCGCACGGCGGGCGCATCTACGTGAGATCGTATCCTCAGAGCTGGAGCAGCGCGCCGGCGAGGACCGCGACTGCGGCGACGAGCGCGCCAGCGGTGTGCGCACCGCCGACCGCGCCGTTGCTGCCGGTCGAGCCCGTGGTGGCGCCGTTCGTCGCATTCTTGGCGTTCGCGAGGAAGGCGTCGAAGGTGTTGCCGCTCGACGGCGCGTTGATCGCGAAGACCATGCCGGCGTTGCAGTGGCTCTTCGGGTTGGTCTGCCTGCAGTACACCCAGACGGGAGCAGACTGGAGGCGGGTATGTCAGCATTTAGACCAGGGCGTCGATGGGAGGCAAGTGAAAACTCACGTCGTTCACGGTGATCGTGAAGGTGGGAGCAACTGAGACATTGACGGCAGGCTCGCTACACGAAGATACAGTCAGCAACAGGTCAGGTTAAGGGCGTCGCAGACGTGATACTCACAATCCAGAGTCAAACCCAGTAAGGCCGTTGGTGCTCGACTCGCTAAGGGGCGTGCACGGGTCGGCGAACGAGCTCTGGGTAGCGGTGTGGTTCTTGTCCATGAACTGGAAGGTAACCTTGTCACCGATGTTCGCGGTGAGCGTGTTGGGCGAGAACTCGAGGGCGCCGTTCGCGCCAACCGTGACGACGTGAGATGTGCCAGAAGAGCTCGACGATGATGCCGACGAAGTCGAGGATGGGGACGTGGACGTGGCGGCGGCAGCGTCGGTGGTGTACGTGGTGGTTTGTGCTGCACCGTTCACGGTCACCGTCGCGGTTACGGTGATGACACTCGCGGAGGAGACAGGCTGGGTAGAGATGGCAGCTGCAGAGGTGGAGGCCGAGGAGGCGTTGGCCGAGCCGATCGCGTTGTTCTTGAAGGTATCGAAGTTGTTGCCGGGGTTAATCGCAAAGACCATACCCTGCTGGCAGTGACCGGTCTGGCGACAGTACACCCAGACGGGGTTGGTGTCGGTAACGGCGAACTGTGCGATAGTGAAGCGGTCGGTCTGGTTATCGGGGACAGGGACGCTAGGCGGTGGGGGGTAAGGGCGAATGCCAGATGTATGCGGAGATTTACTCACAATCCGGAGTCGAATCCGTCAGCCAGAGGGGAGCATGGGGAGTTCAGAGTCGATTGAGTGACGGTGTGGTTCTTCTGATGGAAGACGAAGGTGACGGTGTCTCCAGGATCTGCCGTCTGTGCGACTCCGTTGAGCGCACTGAGTAGCATGAAGTCAAGCTGAAAATACGTACGACAAACTCGGGGTCATACGCAAGGATACCGATTCCACCGACAGTGACCTGGTGGTCGGCACCACGAGCGACTGGGATAACGAGCGCAAAAAGAGCGAGCGTGGCGAGGAAGAGCATGTTGGATGTGTGCATCATGTTGGTGCGGGGGATCCTGTTGGTGATAGTGGACGAGGGGCAAAATGAGATGTCGTCGAGTAGCGTGAGCAGCAAGAAGCTATTAGAGGGGAGAGTAGCTCTAAGAGGATATCGGTGGGGAGCGGCTGGAACGCCATGGAGGTTATATATGCAGTGGAGGAGGGAGACAATGCGCTGTAGAGGAGAAACGCGCCTCGACCTATTGTTCGACGCGGTCACGTGCACATGTTATTGTCCCTGTGGCATAGGCGCCCATGTGAGACAATGAACACCTTCTGTGGCAACAACGCCAGTCGGTGCTAGGCGGTGAAGATGCCCGAAACGTGTGCTCGGACGGGCATCTCGGAGCATCGGATGTACACACAGATTGCACACCAGCATTGCAGAAGCTCAGGTAAAGTACAGGTACATAATAGCGGAGCCGAAAGCAGTCGTAAACCGACGCGACAGTCCGGATAGCGAGAGCACAGCTACAGCGAGGGAGGTCCGCAACATAACAGAGCCAAAAATAGCACAGCACACATGTCCACGGCGTCTTCTTACACATATGCCTCAACGAAGCCTCCCCACTTCTCGATCACCGGTTTCACAATCTCCTCCCACTCCTTTCCCTTGTACCGGCCTGTCGCGCGGGGGAAAGAGAAGATCTCCTTGTGTACTTGGCCGCCTGGCATAAGACGTTAGCATCGAGATCCCGGTCGAAAGAGTAGACCCCGGCATATTACGAGGCCACACTCACAATCCGGACACGGAGTACGCGTCACGACGCGGTCACTGCTGTTCCCGCTATCGCCCTGGATGTTCGGGTACTCGGGATCGAGGTACGGCGCGTTGAGCGCGAGATCCGCAAGCTCGAGGTGTACAAGCTTCTCGACCTTGTGGCACCAAGGGCCTGCCTCGCCTACTTGTACGCGACCACGCGCTAGGTTCCCCGCTTCGGCGTCGGCGGTCGTCGGCCAGAACCCACGCAGATGGGTCTGCTTGGACTGACATTGCTTGTCCCACTCGGCTAGCCGTTTCGTTAGCTTGACGGCACGGCCAACCTTAATGTGAACCAAGTCGGGGGTTGTAGGGTCTACGTTTGATGAGACCATGTTGGACCACAGACAAGACGAGGCTCACCCTCGATCTCGAACGCGTAGATGTAACCATTGACGTCCGCTGGAGACCGCTTGGTTCTCATCTCCAGTCGAAGCAGCTCCTTTGTCGCAGTCTGCAGGTACTCCGGGATCCAGTCTAATCGCAAACGGGTCAAGGTCCGACCTCCGATGACGGCACACAAAGCGCGCGGACTCACGGGCGTACTCGACTTTGACGTCCGTGTCCTTGTGCGAGCGGAACTGGACCTCCACGAACGCGCTCTTCTGGTGTTGGTGGCAGTAGTGCGGCTCGACGTCGCCCGTGATCAGGGAGAGCGGCAGTGTAACAGGGACCATGCGCGTGCACCGCTTGTCCTGCTTCGTCGTCGCACCGCACTGCACCTTCATTCCCCCCTTGCTCGGTGTGCTCGACGTGCTCGGCGACGGCGGGCTCGATGCGGCGCGCGGCCGCTTCGACGGCGTCTGCAGTGGGGCTAGAGCAGCGTCTGTGGCCGCCCCTGACTTCGACGGGGCTGAGTTTGGTGCCTGTTGTGGGCGCGGGCGCTGCGGCGTTTGGAGGTGCGCTGAAGACGAGAACGTCCCCGAGTCCGAGTGGGGTCTGCCTACGGGTGGGGGGCGCGTGCTACCATCTGCAGGCGGAGAACCGAGCGGGGCCTGCGTCCCGAGCGCAAACTGCATCGTGCGGGACGGGGTCTGGGGAATCGGCATTGACACTTGGGGCGGAGTAGGGAGCGGGCCCGGTGCTTGGTACCTAGCACGGTGTCTCTGAGGTAGGGGAAACACGACCGTACCGTTCAACGGCGCGTCGTCCACTTGCATTGCGTCTGGGGGATAAGCCGCGTGCGGGGCGAAGCCCCCGATGAACTCGCCGCTGTTCGCAGGACGCGCGTCGGGCCTGTCTGCGCGGCCTGAGCCTAGGGAGAGCCGCCCGAACGCGTCAGTAACGTCGTACGTGCCAGAAGACATCGCCATCTGGGTCGTTGTCGACGTCGTTGCATGTCCACCACTGTGCTTGCTCAGCTTGGAGGGCATCGTGTGCGCGGGACGAGTCGAGTCGTCCTTGGGGGGTGGGGAAGGTCTGGTGCGCTTGAACGCGGCGAAGAGATCAAGAGGCATGGGGGCGACCGCAGCTGCCGTGTATGCACAAGCATACGCGCGTACGGGGATGTGAGAGTCTACGTGAGTGGCATGCGAATCCGCAGGCAATTGTAGAGCACAAAGACGTTGGCGACGGCATGAGGCAGAGCAGGCGTCTCGCGAGCGCCGTCCAACGCCTTTTCCGGCCACTCGCGTTCCTTCGCCGAGTCAGCTCTCCCTCTTTCGTCTTCGCGCTCTTTCTCTTTTTGTATCATACGGAAGATTTGGCATCTGCTTTCCATTCATCACATCTGACTCGGTCGACCCGCCATCAAAGCTGGAATAATCGCCGATGGAGGACCCCGAGTTGGCCGCGATCCGCGCAGCGAGGATGAACCAGCTGCAGCAGCAAGGCGGGAGCGGTGCAGCGGCACAGGGAGAAGACGAAGGTGGGAAGCAAGCGGCAGAGGAGCAGATGAGGAGGGACCTCCTCGCGACGATTCTGGACTCTGCTGCACGCGAGCGGTGTACGTGCTACAGTCGGCGATATCTGCTATGCGACCCTGACAGGCTATACAGTGGCGCGGATTGCACTTGTCAGCCCGGACAGGGCGAGGCAGATTGAGGCCATCCTCATGCGAATGGCTCAATCCGGACAGTTGAGGGGACGTGTATCCGAGCAGCAACTCATCGACCTGCTCGACCAGGTACGCGCACCTCGCCGCCTCTCTTTACGGCTCGCTCAACACGCGCATAGATCGACGGGGCACAATCTAAGTCCGCACAGGGAAAGGGCTCAATTGTGGTACGTCCCTGACTCATGCTTGTCGTATGACCGCTCGTAACATGGGAAAAATATAGTTCCACCACCGCAAAGGAGGATTTGATGACGATGACGACTTTTAATTGTCAGACGAAAACGGCATTTTGTATCTATACCTTTCTATACGTGTGCTTTTATTTCCCATTGGCCCTGCCGAATCCATCTCGAGTCTTGACGTGTGAGCAACCGGGTGATACAATGAAGGTATGTTTGGACTTTTGTTAGAGCTATTCAACATTCTGCTACCAAATACACTGCAAATGCGCGGCTGCCTTTTGCGCGGACGGTAGTGATACAGTATCCCGTTTAAGCTTGGATACTTTTACAACTTCTGTGGTATGAGAGGGTATACGATTTGATACTGCGATCGGTGAGCATGCTTATAGGGACATGTGGAGAGGTGCACAGACGTACCAATAACACTTTACGACCTTGGGAACAAATTCTGAAAGACTTGGAAAATATCTTGCGGCTGGAGCCCACTCTTCGACACCCAAAAGGGCATGATCTTCATGAGCGAGGCCCAGGAGTCCTTCCCCGTAAAGAGTGGTCTCCAAACCCATTCTTTCTTCCTGCGTTCAAAGAGGCCTGGGACGGGCATCCTGTCGGCAGAGTCTTCGGGCACACGGAGCGCGACTCCGGCGCTGACACTCCCCTTGCACATCCCGAGGATGTCCTTGAGAGCGAGCTGCTGACGCTCTGTCAAAGGGGCTCGATCACGTGGCCTTCGCACTGCGTGCTGGTTGTGCACGACCATGCCGGTATCCTTCAGAAAGTACACGACGGAGATGACACCAGCAAAGTCGGGGTCGTCCATCTTAGCGAAGGCTTCCTCCATCGAGCGACGCCCAGGCTCGGCATCCTCCCAGGCTTTCAACAATATCTGGTTCCCCTCTTGAAACTCGTCCACCGTGATCATGCCGAGGCTCTCCAGAATAAACTTGCTCGCAGGGGAGTTGTCCGCAGCGGCGCCTTTGCTTGGGACGAGGGTGTACGACATGAACATAGGCGCGCCTTGGGCGGGGTCGAGGGTGAGTACGTCTGGACCACCGTGGAGCGTAACGGATGCCTTCGTCATGGTCGTGAACGCCCACCGATGGCACTCGGCCCATGTCTTCAACGAGTGTGCGAGCTCCACGGCGCTGTCGAAGCCCATTTCCGCCAAAAGCCTCGTGCGACGCTCCTCCGGGGTCTCGGGGCCCGGTGCCTTCTTGGGTTTGGGCTTGACGGGGCTCGCGGGATTTGACTGTGTCCGACACCCCGCTCTGCCGGTGGCGAGGAAGGGAGGGAAATGAGCGAGGTCAGTTGGTCGCTGAAGAAACGAGGACGCACTTGTGGGCAGGCCACGCCAGCTTCTGGCACTCTTTACTGCAATACATGGCGGTGTTGCACGCCCCACATTTCTTGAGCTTAGTTTTCTTGTCTCCGCTTCCTCCACAGTGATGACAGCGAGACAGATCTTCAGGTAGGAAGAATGAGATGTCGCCGTGGTCGTGGTCACAACTTCTAGACATTGTTGGATGGGGGTTTGAGGATAGATGGGTGCGGATGATTCTCCCATTTGAAGGCTATGTATAAGGAAGGCGCTGATAGAGGCATCTCGAGGGTTCGGCCATCGCTCGGTCGCTTCAGGTTATTGTTCAGTATCCAGGATAAATATTATGGTAGATGCGCGGATTTATATTTCGACCAGGTGGTCAACAATGGGTCTCGTACCTTCCCTACAAAAGCTACCATAATCGTTTGGCGTCCATGATACAGGCGCCTATGGCGGATATTTGGTCGTGTTGTTCGGGCGCCACAGCAAAACTCGGCAAGGTCCTCGTCCATCGCGTCTACCTCTTGCTCTGAAGCTTTCCGTTTCTCCTCACACCCCCATCTCTTTCATCGCTGCTCTCCTCGTCGCTCAGCGTGCTGCTTCGATGGCCACCCGAATCCACACCAATTCACCTCTCCCAGCCCCCGCGATGCACGCCACCCACGGCCTCCAGCAATCCAAGTCGCACGTCCTTGCGGGCGTGCAAGACGCGTACTGGAGCGACGACGAAGCGGTGCGTGCAACTGAAGAGGCCTGCGCATTTGAGCTGCTCGCTAATATGTGCACGTATGCGTAGGAGGATGCAGAATGCCCTCTCTGTCTCGAAGAGATGGACATCTCCGATCTCAATTTCAAGCCCTGTCCTTGCGGTTACCAGGTGCGTATCCACGGCCTGCGCAACCCGAGCGTAGCCCGTTGACATTGGGTATGTAGGTCTGCCAGTTCTGTTGGCACCACATCAAGGAGAACCTCAACCGCCGTTGTCCCGCTTGCCGGAGGGAGTACACCGACGACGCAGTGCAATTCAAGCCTATAAACCCAGAGGAGTGAGCATTTATTCCATCTGTTGCTGTTTCTCTGCACCCGTTTGAGTCTGTGCATGGGGTGTGTTTACGTTCATTGACCGGTCGATGCCCTACACCGTGCTGCCTGACGCGAGGAGATGAGTGCGTGTGGGACTATCTATGGCCTCGTGTCCACTCTCCTCCTAAGTTCCTCCGTCTCGCGTGCACTGCTGCCACTACCTCATCACTCTTTTCCCGTCGTGCTTCCTTCACATTTTGGGGACCAGAAACACCATACTGATGTCGACATATCTTATTCAGCCACAAGCGCCTGACCCAGCAGAAGAAGCAGCGGGAACGGGAGCGCAAGGAACTCGATTCTCTGGGTCGTCGTCAGTTGGCGAACGTGCGTGTTGTACAACGCAACGTGGTGTATGTTGTAGGGCTTGGTCCCAGAGTAGCGAAGGAAGAGGTGTGTTCTGCACTGTTCTTTTTTGTGCGATTGAAGATCGGACTCACGTCGTGGCAGCTCATCCCCACCCTACGCTCGAACGAGTACTTCGGACAGTACGGGAAGATCTCTAAGATCTTGATCACCAAGCGTACCCCGCCGGGCGGGCGCGCGCCTGTAGTAGGATTGTACATCACGTACCACCGTCGTGAAGACGCTGCACGTGCGATTGCTGCTGTCGATGGTGCGTCATCTCCAGGCGGCGGTGGCGAGATCATGCGGGCAAGTTACGGCACGACGAAGTACTGCATGTCGTTCTTGCGGGGTGTGAGTTGCACCGACCACAGTTGCTTGAATCTTCATGAATGGGGAGACGAGAAGGACTGTTTCACGAAGGAGGACCTCACTACGCTGTGCGTGTTGTTTTTTCATCACTACAGGTAAGATGTCTCTAACACAGATGCAGGAAACACACAATGAAGGACACGGAAACTCGACGTACCACTACGATCAAGAAGGGCGATGAGGCTGAAGGTGAGCTGAGCATCACACATACAGGCGCTTTTCCTGACAGTTTGGTGCCTAGGGCTTCCCCGTGCTGCTTCGTGGGCCAACAAGAGCAATATTACTTTGGCGAGCACAGCACTGCACAACAACACCAGCGCAGCCAGCCAAAGTACAAGACAGGCCCGCCGCACAGCAGCAACGTTGGGCAGATCACAACGCTCCGGTTCAACGACAACGCCATCTGCTCCCGCGATCACGGAGGTACGGAAGAAGAGTGCGGCAATGAAGTCTTCTTCGCAGGCTTCGTCTTCCCGTCCAGCCACTCCGGCATCGCTGCCGAATCGTCCAATGACGCCTGCCACAGCCAAGTCTTCCAAGGCAAAGGAAACTGCATCTGTTCCGCCACCCCCTCCAGTCCCTCGTTCTCCTACAGGTTCCGTCGCAGTCGACTCCGATGCCGGGTCCGCATCGGCGCCACAAGAGGTTGCATCTCCCCGGTCGCCACCACCCTCTGCGTCGAAAGAAGTACCAGTTGCACCTCCTGGTCTTCCCGCAATACCTCCTGGTCTTTCCCCCGTTGTCCCCCCTGGCCTCGCTGCCCCCCCTGGCCTGCCCCCACCCGCATCAAGGACCGCGTCCGAAGCTGCTTCCCCCCAGATTCCCATGCAGTCCACTTCTTCATACCAGATGTCAACCCAAGCACAGGCACTCATGGAGGATTTGCGTGCGCGACGCGAATCGAGTGTTACTGCTACTGTCCAGAGCCCATTCCCGGAAATCGACCGTATGCTGCAATCGCTCGGCAGCGATACAGAGTTTGGAGGGTTCAGCTTCAACATGGACCCCAAGCTCATCGGAGATGTTCAGGAGGATGGGGTAGGCCTACCCGACTTCGACCTGGACCCCAGTGTGCCATACACTGGTGGCTTCTTCGACGTCTTCCCCAACCTGCGCCCTAGTGGACAGGCCTCTGCGGCTCCCTTAATGCCACCTCCCGGCATACCTTTCGCATCAGGATCTCATCGCACAGTGTACGACCCCCTCACTGGCAAGGGAACCGTCGAACGGCAATCCACAGGTTCAAGTTATACCGGCTCCTTCAATCCGTTTGGTGGCGACGGGGCAGACGACGTGCCTTCGCGCAAATTCTCCCCTCTGGATGAAGAGCGCAAGGTGTCCCGTTTTGGTTTCGCGCGGGGGCGCCAGGGTTCGGCATCTTCTTCCCTTCATGCCTCTTCCCCCCTCGGCAACGCAGACAGCCTCTCTCAGCTCGCGCATCACAACAGCGTAGGGGACTTCGCACATGCGCCGCAGCAACAATGGTCGTTCCCAGCGAGACATCCAGACTTCGCTCAGTACCAGAACAACTCTGCGATGAGCTCGCCCTTAGCGCAGCACATGCAACCCGCGCAGCACCAACACCAACACCCGCATCAGCATCAGCACCAGCACCATTACCAGCAGCAACAGCAGCAGCAACAGAATCGCTTCCAGCCTTTCGATAATGGAGTCAGTGAGCAGCAGCTAAGGGAGCTTATAATGGCCAGTCGCGATCGCGCGAATGTATCGAGGAACGGACCGATGGGTAGGACTCCTCGTGTTGTATACGTGTAATATCTTGTTGACTAGCGAATCTCCTATGACACGCTTTGCGATATCACAGACCAGACACAGTTCAATCCAGGCCAGCCGTTCAGTGACCCTGCGATCATGTCAGCGAGGATGGCTTCACCCAGCATGGCTCAAGCAATGCCTAACGGCCGGTTTCCCATGCCTGGTTTAGATGGTTTCCCGTCACACCCCATGGCTGCCTTTGGTCCACCTCCTGGGCTGTCCTTTCCAGAGGATGTAGGAAGCCCCATGGGCAGCCACGCGTACGGCGGCGCTAGCGGCCCATCCACAAACATGGAGGTCTCGCAGAGCGGATCAGCGCATGGTGAGTTCGGTCTCCTTCGTTCCACGGGATGGGAGTCCCTCGTCAGTGTACCGAGCTGCCGTGCTTTCAGTGCGGAAACTATATCATCGGCCTTGATCTAAACAATCTCAACGGCCCGGTCTCTCCCTCTCCCCCCGTCACATCTCTGCACTCCTCGCTCTATATCATCTGCCGTCCCGGTAGGAACTACATGAAAGTACGTTGACGCTGACATACGCTTGTTCTTGTTGGGTCTCCCGCCTCCGTTCCCGTCCCCCTTCCCCCCTCCGCTCCTATGACCTTGATGTTTTTGCCACTGCCCCCCGCGTTCTCTGCTCCCACTCCCCTGTCCATCCGAAATGAAGTCTCGACGGTACCCTCGCCCGCGCCCGAGTCTCCTGCTCTGTCCTCTTCAGACTTCCCTGCACTGTCCGCGGTCACTGAGCAGCCTGCGCATCCCGAACCACCACAGGCTAGCGAATCCGCAGTTCCCTCGGCCTCCGGCGCCGCGGAGCCGTCTCTCGACGACGCTGCGGCGGAGAAAGCGGCGCGCAAGGCGGCGAAGAAGGCGGCTGCCGCCGAGCGCGCCGCTGAGCGTGCGCGGCTCTCGCAGGAGCGCCAGGCTGTCCGGGCGCTCGAGAAGGAGAGGATTGCGAAGGAGAAGGCCGTGGAGAAGGAGCGTCAGGCCGCACTCAAAGCTGAGAAGGAAAAGGCTGCCAAGGAGAAAGCGGACAAGGAGAAGGCAGAGAAGGAGCGCGCGGCGCGGGAGCGTGCGGAGCGTGAGCAGGCGGCGCGGGAGAAGGCGGCCAAGGAGGCGGCGGAGCGGCGGGCGGCCGAGGAGCAGCGTGTGGCAACGGCGGCGGCGCTGAAGGCGAAACAGGCGGCGGCGAAAGAGAAGGAGGCGGCCGAGGCGAACGCGTTGACGCTGGACAAGATGGGCTTCCCGCCCGTGCACAAAGTGCCAGCGAGAAAGCAGGCGGTTGACCGTGCCCCGGCCACTGTGTCCCCCGTCGAGCCAGTCGTGCAAGCACCGATCCTGGCGAGGATGCCGAAAAAGAACAAGCCAGTGACAAAACCCATCAAGATCCCGAAGGAAGATCACGCTGGCGAGGCTGCTTCCACTATCCCTTCCGCTGCCACCTCCGATGCGCCCCAGTTGCCTGATTCCCGAGCAGCGGACAGCAGTTCAAACAACTCTCGCGCACATTCGGTCGACATGACCGAGAAGGTCCAGCCCATGCCGGTGCAAGACCTGTTAGCAGAACTGCATGTGCAGTTCCCGTGGCTCGACCTAGGCAAGCACCCGTTCTTCGATGTGTCCAAGATCAACCCCGCGTCCAAGGTGCCGCTCGAGTACGGTCCACTCGTGCACGCCCTATCAGCACTGTCTGTGGGCGGCGGCTCGTTCGCAAACAACATGCCGTCCGGTTCGATCGATAATGCCGTCTCGTCCTTCCAACAGCTGTTGGAGACGCTCACACAGACGATTTCGGACCTGCTCCGGCTGTTGCCACGCACGACATGGGATGACAGCTCGTCATTCGACGGCGTGTTGCGCGACATGCTGAAGGGCGACGACTTCCTTGACGACGGGAGCGGCGATGACGGCAGCAGCACGCAAGGCAAGGAGGACGAGGTCGCAGCGCTGACACTTGCGCTTGAGCGACGTGCGCGGTGGATGGAGGTGCAGCTCTCGAAGTTGGAGGAGCTTCATCGCGACATCAACACGGCCGCTGTCCGAGCAGTGCTCTCTTTCAACGACAACGGATGGGACCCGCACGGGGCTCTTCCTCGCATTGGCAACACACTCTCGCGTTTCGACCAGATCGGGTATGTGAGCGTAGGGAAGGGCGAGGGCGCGGTGCGTGCGATGACCGCTGACGAGCTGGATAAGAAGCTTGTGGTTGCACGGGAGGCAGCGCAGTTCGTAGAGGCAGAGCTGAGGGAGGTCATGCGGAACTTGCAGGTGCTGAGGCCTTCGGAGGAGGGGGACGAATATTGAAATCGGTTGGGGGACGAGGCCGTCGCGGATGTGACGAATACTTTCATGCCTGTATACCATAATAAAGTACGAGCTTGAAGACACCAAAATAATAGCCACGCCAGAGCGCTCTCCTCTTCTTTCTCTCGAGCCAGAGGAGCTGTGCGCTCAACACAGTAGTCTCGACTCCGGTCGCGTGCCAGGCGTGCGAAGAGATGCAAGCGACCGACAGCTGACCTTAAGAACTGAATGGAGCAGAGAGGCCCCCAAAAAGCGACCATCATCTTCTCCTCTCGACATCCATCTGAGTGTTGTCGAATCCATTTCGGTGGGTAGAGTTTTTTTTTTTCGAACCGTCATAAGATGAAACGCACTGGGCTCTGATAAATTCAGAAGAAATGCATTACGTTCGATTACATTATGAGCGGCGGCCTGAAAAACCGTTAACTGATCTTATCTGTTTTATTTGCCTACCCGATTACAAAATTTACTCACAAACCTTTCTTGCCCAGACATCTCACTATCCAGCCTCTCCCTCTTCTTGCTTCTCTCAACCCAACATCGATCCGACTTGCCATGGAGTCGCAAGACGTAGAGGTGGTGGCATCAGGGCTACCGGAGGAAAACGTGCAGGCGTTTTGCGAGCTGCTGGACCAGATGAAGGGTAGCATGTCGGCTGCTAAGGACATTGTAAAGTCATTGCGCGAGAAGTATGTCCTGCATATCCCCCCTGTAGTATACAGCCCCATAACGAAGACCCTTGTCCCCCCCCCCCCTTCAAGGCAGAATACCACATCTGAACTCGACACGCGAGAGGGAATCTCCCTTCTTTCGCTCAAGCACCACTTGATGCTCTCCTACTTGCAGTCTCTGTCCATCATCACTGCGCGCCGTGCCATCGGCCACTCGCTGTCCGAGCGTAGCCCCCATGCAACACTGTTCAGCTCAAAAGACCGGCCCACACGCGGAGCGGGTGCAGGCGACCGCGTAGACGCAACAGTCGAAGCTCGCGTCGTGCTCGAAAAAGTCAAGGTGCTTGAGGGTCGGATGAAGTACCAGATTGACAAACTCGTCCGCATCGCCGAAGAGGGTTCATCGACCGATAAAAATATCACTAGTGGTGCGTCTCTTCTCCATCTAGTCTTTGTAGCGTGTTCACATACTTCTCTCCTCGCAGACCCTCTTGCATTCCGCCCTAATCCACAAGCGCTCATGGACCAGGGCTCCGACGAGGACGAAGACGAAACCGGCAGCGCACACGGAGGAGATGATCGTACCGGCGACGGGATCTACCGCCCTCCTAAGCTTGCCCCCATGCCCTACGTTGAGCCGTCCAAGTCCAAGTCTAAGGACCGCTCACGAAGAGCCCCTGTCCCTGCCGCGCTCGCACACCTCACACACCTTGATCCCTCCAAACCGCATGCCGAATCGACGTCTGGCCTCGGTGGCGGCGCGGGTGTGGGCGGCGCACTTTCTTCGGGGCGGGCGCGAGAGCTCGCGCGAATGACAGAGTTCGAAGAGGAGAACTTCACACGACTCGTGATGAAAAAGAAGGACGCGCGCCGGCGTGCACTCGACGAGGCGGACGTCGCGCTGGGCGGTACGGGTGCCGCGTCTGGCCGTCGTGGCCGCGTGCCAGGCGTTGGGCTGGATGACGAGTTCGGGGACATCCTCAAGTCCGTCGGGCGGAGCAGGCAAGGTGCGCTGGGAGATGGCTATGAGGAGCTGCGGCAGAGGGGAAAGAAGGAAGGTGTTCTAGCGAGGTCTAGAGCGCGATCAAGAGATGACGCTTTTGAGGGGCTGGGCGAGGATGGGCCGAGGCAGAGGAAGCGTAGCAGGTTCGAAAAAGAGGTCAAGGCCTCCAAAAAGAGAGCTCGGTCGAAAGGCGGCCGGTAGTAGTGTTCCTGCTGTCTCTATCCTAGCCTTCTACTGCTATTGTCGCACTTCCGACTTATTCGAAACAACCATCTCTCTGCAACGCATATACCACAGACGGTTCATGATACATACAGCAGCTGTATGCAAGCTTGTGCAAGGCGTCTAGTAGCGCCACGGGCTGGCGTCTGCCATCCGTGCTAAATTGTCTCCGGCCCGTCCTTAGAGCTTTCCGTCCTTGATCTCGGACAGTCGAGTATCCTGCTCTCGGTCGCTCATTCTTGGTTATGTGTACACTTCGCTGAATGTCGACCTACCACCAAATCCCGCCGCTCGTTTACCAGCGCGATGTCCTTCCCCAGCCCATCACTGCGCTCTCCTTCGACCCGGTCTCCGACATCCTTTGGTCCGGCACCAACTCCGGCCATGTCTGCGCCAACTACACTCCGCGCGGTATGCGCGGGGTCCATTACCCTGTAGGCGGCCACATCGCGGTCAAGAAGATCCTCGCGACGGAGTCCAATGTTATCGCTTGTGGCGTCACAGGAGAGGGCATCGGGGCATGGGGCAAGGGTGGGGTGAACGCCTGGTATTTTAAGTGAGCCATTCGTCTGTTTCCCGCGCAACTTGTTTCTTTACCTCTTCTACAGATCTGGAAGCCAGATTGCGGCCTTCTCGAACAAGGCTTCCAATGCGTCCACCATTGCGGTCTCGACGGCATCTCCGGAGCTCATCCTTGTCAACACCCAGACCGGGACTGCCTTGCGGAGATCTCCAGTACCATCCATCCTCACACATCTGCATTTCACCGCATCTCAGACATACTTTGTCTCCGGGGATGCTGATGGTTGGATACGCTTGCATGACCCGCGCGATGCGACTACGCGCTCTTACGGCTCAAACACTGTCAAGGCACATTTGAGTGGTATTCAGGGCGTCGAGACGACTTCAACACTGTTGTATACTATCGGCCTTGGCATACGGTAAGTAAACATTTGTCGATTTACCGTCTACACATACTGACCTTCATCAGGCAAGGTCGGCCGTTCCCCGACCCACTTGTCAAGGTCTACGACTTGCGAAACCTCAAGGCACTCCCGCCAATCCCCTTCTCCACAGGCCCTTCATTTATTACGCGGTTCTCGAACCGCCCCTCTACACTGGCCATCACCTCCAGCCAGGGACTCGTACAGATTGTCGACACGACTAATCCAACCACGAACGAGTTCTACCAGGTTCGATCAGTTAGACTTCTCACCGTCGGCCATGATACTAAACAACGCTTTCAGCTCGATACCCCGTCGTACGTTAGTTCCGTCGCAGTTTCGCCGACTGCTGCATATATGGCGTTTGGCGATTCCGACGGTGCCATTCATCTCCTGTCTGCGGCAGAGGAGGAAGCGATGTTGCCCTTCAATGGGTTCGAAGGCAAACCGATCGAGTGGGCCGACACAGCAGAAGCATTGCCGGAGATCGAGTGGACGGGGACGACGTGAGTAGCAACAGACGTCTGAGCATGCTGTAGGCTGACGTCACATAGTCCACTGAGCACAGTAGGCGTGCCACATTACAACAACCTCCTGTTGTCATCATGGTCCAATGACTTCATACCAGGCAACATGTACTTCCCCCCGCCACCGAAGATCCCTCAGCAGGTGCTCAACTCGATCAAAGTCAACGACTCGATTGCGTATGCGTCTTTGCCAAAGGAGCTAAGAGGAAGGCGCAACGTCGTGGCGACAGCCCCTCGCAAGAGCGGTGGTAGGTTCAGGAGTGGACGCGCACGCTATAATGATGTGAGTGTTATTTAGTCAATCTAAGGAGGGTTTTGACCATAGAACTTAATAGTCGGAGCCTGCGACGCCAACGCACGAGTACAACCCCGACGTAATCCCGAAGTGTTATCGTAAGGTTGAGATCGAATACTCGAAGTTCGGTGTCGAGGACTTTGACTTCGGGTGAGCCGCGCTTGATAAGGTGTCTCTCTGAGATCTGCTGACAATCTGGTAGTTTCTACAACAGGACGGGATTCAGTGGCCTCGAGACCCACATCCTCAACTCGTATACGAACCCGCTAGTGCAAATCATGCACTACACGCTGCCGATACGGAGACTGGCGAAGTCACACATCACCACGGATTGCCCACGCGAACATTGTTTGCTCTGCGAGCTGGGCTTCGTCACCCGGATGCTTGAGGACGCACACGGGACCAACTGCCAGTCGAGCAATTTCTGCAAGACGGTCGGCGTGCTAGCGCAAAGTACGTCACCTGTCGAATCACACGATTCGCTAACTAAAGGACGGGGTAGTGAACAACGCGATCGAGCTCATCGACTATGGCCGCGAGAGTGCCGAGTTGAGCTATGCGCACATGATACAGATGTTCCACCGTTTCCTGATCGACCACCTGAGCTCTGAAGGCAACTCGTTCCCTCACAACCCCATGCTCCTCCCCGATGCTGGCCCGGCAGACCTCCGTTCTCCTGCCCCCGCTCCGATCACGCAGCTGCTCGGTGTCGACGCCAAAAACGTCATCGTATGTACGAGCTGCCGTGCGGTGCGCGAGAAGGAGAACATGACGCACCTCGTGGAACTTACCTATCCGGCGCGGAAGGGGCCAGCAAACGACGTTGCGGCGGAGACGGACTTCGCGTCAGTTCTGCGCGCGTCGGTGCTCCGACAGGCAACGCACAAGGCAACGTGTCAGACATGCAAGCAATTTGCGACGTTCGAGAGCCGGCGCGCGATCCGTTCGCGCGACTTGCCGCCCGTGCTCGCGGTGAACGCAGCCGCGCATGGAGAAGAGGCGCACAGGTATTGGCGGGATCAGAGAAGGCAGACGTTCCTCCGTCCCCGGATCGAGCTTCATGGCCAAGTAGATGGCATGGATGATCCAGAGGCGGCAATCTACGAGCTTCGGGCGATGGTCGTGCAGGTCGTGGAGAAGGACGCGAACTCGCATCTGGTAGCTATTGTCAAAGGTATGAATGTTGTTCTGCTCGACCCGCCTTTCTGGTACTCATAGTGAATCTAGTACCTGAGGCAGAGATATCCGATCCGGAGCCATGGTTCATCTTCAACGATTTCTCCGTGCAGAATATCTCGGAGGAAGAGGCCCTCAGCTTCCCGTCAAGTTGGAAGGTCGGTGATCCAGTTGGACCTGAGAATTGGTTTCCGCTCATATTGGTTCTCATCAGGTGCCCGCTATCCTATACCTGGAGCGTGTCGATATCTGTCAGCGCCTCAATTTCACCGGCCTTCCAGACAAGATGGATAACACGATCCTCTGTCGGGATACCAATATTGCTATGTATGTTTGCAGCCCCTCGTATCTAGTTTTGCGCTCGCTGACGCAACATCTCACCGCAGCAATCGCGACAAGCGGGCGATCAAGCATGAATTGTTGCGCTTCGAGGAACTTCCGAAGCCGGGAACGCTAATTGCCATCGACGCAGAGTTCGTTTCAATGCAGCAAGAAGAAACGGAGTATCGCTCAGATGGCACGAAGAAGGTCATCCGCCCTGCCCGCCTTTCTCTCGCACGTGTGTCCGTTCTGCGTGGTGACGGCCAGATGGAGGGTATGCCATTCATCGATGATCACATTCATACGAGCGAAATCATCGTCGACTACCTCACGGAGTTCTCCGGAATCAAATGTGCGTCAGCTTTCTTTACCATCTACTCTCACTGTATGAGTTTCTTACATGAACAATATAGTTGGGGACCTGGATCCAAGTTTGTCGCGACATACGTTGACACCACTGAAAGTCGTATACAAGAAACTTCGGCTCCTTGTTGATAGTGGGTGTATTTTCATCGGCCATGGCCTCTCGAAGGACTTCCGGATCATCAGTAAGTAGCTTTCAACTCTTAAGGATCTTCGCAACTGACGCCGTTCAGACATCTTCGTGCCCCCGGAACAAGTTATTGACACTGTGGACCTCTACTATCTCGAGAACCGGCAACGGCGACTCTCGCTTCGATTCTTGACGTGGTTCGTATTGAAAGAGAACATTCAAACGGACACACACGACTCGATCGAGGACGCGTTGTCTGCACTCAAGCTGTACAAGGTGCACTTACAGCTCGAAGAGGAAGGTTCATTCGATAGCAAGCTCGAAGAAGTATATCGTGAAGGCAGGCAATACGTACGTCTTCCAGTCCGGACCTTCCGGCGATGTGATCCTTACCACTTTCCCTTCCTGCAGAACTTCAAACCTCCAGCAGTGCCCGGCGCCCAGACTTCGACACCAACCCCAGGCTCTGGCACAGCCAGCCCAATGCCTCACGCACAATTGGGGATTAGCCGTGGCGGCTTCTTGCCCCAGGTCGCACAGTTCAGCGGCGGCCACTTCCCACTCAACGCGCTCGGCACTCCTCCGTTCTTCCCCCTGCAGCCCGGAAATGGGATGGGGCCAAACCATCACCCTCACCGCGGGTTCATGCAGCCCAATTGGCGGAACAGGTGACGCACGTGTGTATGATTTGATTATTTGAATGAAAGAAAGACTGTATCAGCAGCGAACGGTTTCTCGTACGTGCACATTATATGTATTCAGTAGACTTGGTTGTATCTGTCGCAACGTTGTCGTATTGCTCTGTGAATTGATTTTCCTCCCTGACCCTACTTCGGGTCCGACGTGAGATAGTGGCGCACGGCGTACGAAATGCAGTGCAAAGTAAAGCTCACGTCGGCGCCCGCGGCTTGAAGCCTACAACCATGTCAACATCCGAGCGTAGGAGTTGCATCGGAACGCGAGTCAAGGACCCAATCTTTAGACCGCTCTGCTTACCAAGAGCAAAGGAAGCTAGGTACATGTGTACCTTCGCAGTCATTTAAAACACCCTGTACTAACGGCCGTTCATATTCGATCACTTCTAGCTATCGTCTTCGGCCGCCCGCCCCCCAACCATGCGTATCCTATCGCCGTATCGCTATTCCATATACAAAGATCGAAGGCCTATTCGGTCGTACCGGAGGTAAATCCTTCTTCAAACGCACACTTATCTCACTTACCAACTCACGTGCGCCTCGACAGACCTCCTTATCTCTCGCCCTGGGCTCTCGGGAGCCTGCCGAGTCGACCACGGTGCCTCCCCCCCGCACTGCGGCTGTGCCGAACACTTGCCACCAGATAGCCGTACCAACTTCTGACTCTGTGTTATCGCACATCGAAGAGATGTCGTACAGCAATATAAGACCGCGGCGACAACACGCCCAGCGACTGCCCCCGCGACACGCTCGGACCCTTCCTGCACACCCCTCCCCGACACACTCGCGTCATGGTCTTCTCGCCTCGCCTCGCAGCCGCGGCGCTCGTCGCCGCCTCCTCCTCCGCGCTCGCGAACGTCCAGTACCCCGCGAGCGTCGCGCTCTCGCCCGACGCTGCGTCGCTCAACTTCACGGAGCTCTTCGCCGCGTACGGCGGGGACCTCTCGAACGAGGCGTGGCGCCGCACGGCGTGGAACGGGCTCACGACGTTCGCGCACGCGCCGCCGCTCCGCTGCTTCGGCGAGGAGGCGGGCGTCCCGTACGACGTCGCCGTCATCGGCGCGCCCTTCGACACCGCGACGAGCTTCCGGCCCGGGTGAGCGTCCCTTCCCCCATCCCGTCTGTCCTTATCGCCCCCCCCCTCCCGGCGCGTGCCAGAAATATCGTGCCTTGCGGGAACCCGCGCGCGGGGCCATGGGGAGGTGGGTCTCCGCAGGCCGTGTGCTGACTGCGTTCTGTGTGCGTCCAGCGCGCGATTTGGGCCCAACGGCATCCGCAAGGGCTCGCGCAGGCTCGGGATTGACAGGATCAACGTCCCTGCGAAGATCCGCGTGAGCGACCACCTCGATGTCGTCGACTGCGGTGACATCCGTAAGTCCCCTGCGCCCGTTTATCCCCTTCGCCTGCGCGTGCTGAATGAGGGGGGTGGTGCACAGCGATGGTCTTGACCGACAACAAGGTCGCGCTGCGCCAGCTCGAGCTCGCGAACGCGGCGCTCGTGTCCGGCACGGCCGCGCGCGCGTACGAGGGCAAGAGCATCGCCAAGGACGGCAAGTTCCACCCGCGCGTTCTGACCCTCGGTGGCGACCACACCATCACTCTCCCCCTCCTCCGTGGTGTTGCGAGTGTCTACGGGCCTGTCAGCGTTATTCACTTTGACAGCCACCTTGGTGAGCGCCTACAGTAGATCAATGCCTTGAAGTGGAAGCTTATGCTCATTACCTAGACACCTGGAAGCCCAAGCCAATGGCTGTGAGTTAGAATGACCATGGTTTTGGCATCTTGCGCTCATGGTGCATTGCATAGGGTGGCCCTTGGCTCCCGGGAGAGGAAATCCCCGTCAGCCACGGCAGCTACTTCTGGTATGCGCACCAGGAGGGCCTGCTCGCGCCCAACAACTCCAACATCGTAAGTGTCCCCCTCCCGCATTAAGCCCAAGGTTCTGAACATTCGCTTCTCTAGCACGTTGGTATCCGTGGTGCGATCAACAGCTGGCAGGACTACGATGACGACTTCGAGTTTGGTTGGGTCATCTCGCACGCGTGGGACGCTGAGGACCTCGGCTGGCAGGGCGTTGTGAAGAAGATCCGCGACACCGTCGGCGACAACCCCGTCTACAGTGAGCCTCCTGCCCTCTTATCCCCACTCATCCCTCTCGTTCCCTAGCATGATACTCAATGCGCGCGCTCCGCAGTCACTCTCGATATCGACGTGATTGACCCCGGCATGGCCCCCGCGTGAGTTCATTCCCTCGTCTCCGGGCGCCTGCGCAGCAGATACTGACCCACCACGCCCGTGCAGGACTGGAACGTGAGTAGACAAGCTTCCCCGGAGATGCCTCCGCGAGAGTGGCTCCACTGACCCCCTGTTTTAGTCCCGAGATCGGCGGCTTCACCACCAGGGTAAGCACCTCACTTGAGTCGTCCGTTCCGCGTGCTCACCCCGGTGCCTGTCCCGCAGGAGATCAAGAAGATCCTCCAGGCACTGGAGGGCCTCAAGGTCGTCGGCGCGGACATTGTCGAGGTCGCGCCCGACTACGACACGCAAGGTATGGCGTCCCCGATCACCCCCTTTTGCGTTAGCTGGGAATGCTGAGGCGTGGCGCCGCCACCTCCTACAGACGAGATCACCTCCATCGCCGCGGCCAACATCGGCTGGGATATGCTTGCGCTGATGGCGAAGGCACCGCTCGTGCAGTGAACAGCGCTATCGCTGTCGGAGCATGATGACGACTTGAGTAGACTCAAAAGTTCGGCCGTGGCTCCGCGGAGCTGGGAGTCCTTCGTTACTCGGACTCAAAATACGTACGGATGTAATGGGAACTAGATGTGTACTATATTCCGCGTAATGCGGGCGATTCTCTGCTTCGGAGGACTGGTCCGAAACCTGGTGTGAGAATAGAGATGGGGTAGGCCGTCTGGATGAAGAAGGTCTGAGAAAGACCCTCCAGTGGGATTTATCACACACTGGCTCTCGATTTCCGTTCGGCCTCGTTTGTAAGTGGATAAGCTGACGAAGCTGCAATGTTAAGCCATTTAGCTCTAGAGAATGAAGCAGCGGGTGTGCCTGACCATGACGCCATCGATATACCCATGTGGGGGTGGTATTTTATGGGCGCCTAGTCGAGATCTCGACACTTCGACCGCTCCTTGACTCTGGCTATTCCCTCGTAATGCTTCGGAATCTACTGGTGTTTGCGCACACGACGGGCACCGACCGCATTTCGTGTAGTAAGATCAAGATATTCCAAACACTAGCCGCGCGGGGTTAGACCAAACGGAGCAGCTGACTCGTCGAACCGAGCAACAGTGTTTGCCCATGCAAGCACTAGGGCACGGGATGAAGCGGGCGTGGACCCGCGATCGTGGTATATAAGCCGATAGTCCCGCGTTCTCGTCCTGCGAGGCTGCTGTCATCGCCCCTTATCTGTCCCTCCACGCCCCCGGGACACGTCTTTTCCGACTTCCAGCTCGTCGTCACCAAGCGAAATGGCTTTCCCAACGGTCGAAGTCGTGTACGCCCCGGGTACAGATGCCATCAAGGCAAGTCCCACCGACGCGTCTCTTGTAGCCGGTACATGCGAGATCCTCAAGAGCACCGAGGGCCATATCAAGTGCGTGCCTGCGTCTGTGCTGCGGCCGTGTCTTCTGACATCTCGTGTTCTGCAGATCCCACTACGGAGTTCAGCATGAAGACAAATCGACAGCATACATGACCGTCGGTGAGTACCCTCCGCTGCTAATGATCCCCGTTACCCGAATCGCTCACGCTGCCCAATTTCCCCCTCCGTTTCTTGTTGGTCCTATATCCAGCATGGGAGACTCTCGCACATCACCACAAGCTCATGAACGACAAAGAGACTTACCCTAAGCTCACCGCCGCGATCCAAGGCATGCTCAACCTCTCTGGTCTCAAAATGTTCCATGTGGCGGTCACTGGCGATCCTTTCCCTGCGCTCAACGCGCCAGTCACCGAGCTCGCCACCGTCACTCTGCAAGAGGGCAAGTCGAAAGAGGAGCTCGAGGCCGTTCTTGGCGAGCTCTCAAAAGCCATCTCGGCGGCACCCGTGGCAGTCTCGCCCGTCTGGGGACCTCTGGTGGAAAAGGAGAACACATGGGCTCTTTTCATCGGCTGGACCACCATTGAGGTGCGCGTTCTGTGTCACGGCTTGAAAAAACTTCGTCGACTCATGAATCTGCGTCATTCTGTCAGGCGCACTGGGCGCTTGTGAAGGGAGGAGACCAAACTGTTACAGACATCGTCACTAGGCTCCGCTCGCTGGCGAACGTGGAACTTGTGCATATCCCGTTCACGCCTTACTAAGCTCGTTCGGAGGACGTTGACAGAAGCCACGGTGCCTGATGTACGATATTCGCCCACGCTCTTATGCCGTCCATCACATTTTGCGCGTGTGCGTGCCTGAACCACGACTGTTATTCCTCGTGAGTTGTCCAGTTTCTGATTAGCCCCTGTTTACGTCCCAAGCAGGAGGGAAGGGGGCCAC
The DNA here is from genome assembly GCA_900155495.1 of Porogramme epimiltina. Lineage (NCBI taxonomy): Eukaryota > Fungi > Basidiomycota > Agaricomycetes > Polyporales > Polyporaceae > Porogramme > Porogramme epimiltina. Next base: position 85,370 of record FTLJ01000759.1, read on the forward strand.
CCGGTCGAGTGCGCGCGCAGTCGAAGTACCTCCCCAATGTCGCGCGAAGGTTCCCCGCCCCCGAACGCGTTACGGCACTTCCCGTGAGACTCGCGTGGCCTTCGCTCGCCTTCCTTGCCCGCCGGCGACCAGCACTCCCATGTCCACTCCCACCACACGCGCCCCTCTCCCCGATCCGCTGCGGCACACGCCCCGGGACGTGTCGCGTGCGGACCTGCGGGTCGCACACTCTGCCCGTACGCTGATATATCTAGCATATGCGCGCCCACGCTCCACGCTCCCTGTGAAACTGCGCGCGGGCCATTGTCAGCACCCGCACCGATCCAACGATTAGACTGAATAGACGTCGACGAACGAACCCGCTCTCCCGGCGACCATACACCCGCACCCTATCGCGGGTGCTTCGCAGCCTCGACCGGGGCGGTGGGCGCGCGCACGCAGGCGATAATAGCTCGAGAGTGGCCGACGCGGGCCCCTTCCGACCCGGGATAGGCAGGCGTGCGTGCATATGCCACCCGAGCGCAGTATGGGAAAGTGTATTGCGCGTGCAGCGGGTGGCGTCTGGACGCCCGCACCGCCGCCTTGTCGTTGGTAAAGAACCCGGATCCCACCAGTGGCTCCGGGCCCTCGTCGTCGGTGGGGGTGGGTACGCCCGGAGGCATAGGCGTCATCATCGTGTACGTTTTGCGTGCATTTATTCCGTGAGCCTTCCTTTATGATTCCGCTCCTCGCCCCCGCTGTGTTTCCTCTTCCCCCATCTCCTCGCTGCTGCCCGCCCTACCCCAACGATTGAGTTGAGTGCGACTATCGCGCAGTGTGTCTGAGCGGTATGTACACCGTCGATGCTTCGGCTTCAATTCAACTGATTTGTGATCTTCCAGTGCCTTGGGCAAGTAAATTGTGCTCCACACCCACCCAGTCATTCAGGATGCGTCTCTCGGAACTCACCTCCGCCGGTGCACTCCTATTCCTCGTCGACGCCGTCTATGCCCGCCGAGGCAGCGACGACTCGAGCTCCTCCGATGACGACGACGACAAGACGACGTCCACCGGTGCCACCCCGTCCTCGTCTGCATCCGCCTCCCCATCCTCTACTTCCTCCGCACCACCCTCTACGTCTTCTACCGCGATCCAGTTTCTTCAACCAGGGAACGCGACGACCTGCTCCGATACGACCCTCCAGTGGTCGCTCCCCTCCAGCTCGAGCGCGCTCGTCAATACCACGCTTACACTCACGATCACCAACGACCGCGCCTCCTTCCCGCCCTCCGGCTCCGGGCCCTCCATCGCGCCGCGTCCCCCGCTGGTGACGCGCACCCTCGCCCCCGCCCGCGCGGGCGCGGGCAGCGTGTCCTGGCCGGTCGTTGACGTCCCCGCGGGCACGTATGTCGTCGTCGCGACCGCAGCGGACGACAGCGGCAGCGAGACGACCGCCCTCGCGACGTCGCCCGTCTTCTCCGTCCTCGCGGGCGCGGACACGTCCTGCCTCGCCGCGTCGTCATCGTCGAGCACGTCGAGCACGGGCGCGCTCGGGGCCGCCGCGACGGGCGCGAACGCGGACAACAGCGCGGGCGCGCCGTCGCAGAAGAAGCTCGACCCAGGCGTGCTCGGCGGCGTCGTCGCTGGCGTCGTGGTCGTGGTCGTGCTGCTCATCCTGGTGTTTACGTTCCCGCACTACTGGAAGGAGCGGCTCCTGCGGCGGTCGCGCAACCGGCGCCCGGGTGGGCCGTATTACCTCTTCTAGTTTTGCGTGCTTCGGTTTGGGTTTGGGTTCGAACAGTTGTCACAGTTCTGTAGTTATTCTGTTAATGCTCGTGCGTTAGTCATTCAAAGTTTGTGTCACCTCCGATGAGTTCTGTGGTCCTCAACCAGTAGTATACATTCCAGCCAACCTCTCTCACGCTCATCCGGCCCATCTTGTACTTGCATAGGATTAGTGTTCAACCCCAATGTTTTCAGAACGCTCGCCAGTCCTTCGATCGACTGGACTTTACTTTGAGGTGGTTGGCGTGAGGCAATATCATCTTTGTAGTACCAAGTAAGTAACCAATTAAGAAGTGCATCCAACGAGCGCTTGTCGAGCTACGCCCAGTCTCAGGCTTGCAGTTCATTCACTGCAGCTTGCCCCGCCACAGCCTAACACCTTTCACCTTGCTATGCCGTTCTCTGCTTTCATCTTTGGCTTAACATACCGAATTGAATACAAAGGCCTCTGTTCCTGGTCGAAATGCAAGATACTATGCAAACGAGCCCGCTTAAAGCCTTTGTGCAAGTTTCCTCCCCTCCAGAAACCAACGTGGCGCTCAAAGCCCATTCCAAGAACCCTCCTCCGGGGGGGTATACTATAAGTGATAGTGGATAGCGACGGCCATCGCACTCATTACCCCCTGCCGAGATGGACGGTCTCCTCACCTCGATGGAGAAAATCGCCGCTGCGTCTCTCGCGGCCCCAGACTTCCGAGATATATGGTTGTATGCTCCCTCAAAGCGGACGCGGGTCAACTCAGGCAAGAAGTACGTCATGAGAGCCACTTGTCCTCGACCTGTGGTCGCGGTCAAGGCCATCCTGGAGGAAACTGTCTGGTTCAGAGAGATGTGTACGTTTGTCGTCAATGCCACTCGCATTTTACCATGGTGTCTGACCAATAGTAAAGTATACAAGGCGGAGCGTGAAGGTAGTGTTCGAGAGTCTAAGGACTCAGAGGATACTTGCATAGAAACCCAGCAATCAGAATACGACTACGAGGATGACAGCGACCTAGAAGATGGCGAGACTTCTGATGCGCCTCAGAACGCGGACATTGTCTCAAAGGCTTCTACCGAGCCGTCTTTTCCCCAACTTACCCTACCCGCCTTCGATATACGACTTGGGCGGCTGATGATCCCCAATGTAGCATATCAAACGTGAGTCAAGACTTTCCCGGACCCACCTCTCGCACACTCATGGTACCGCAGGCTCCGCGCTCTGGTCTTTTATCTCTACTCGGGCAAGGTTGCATTTCTGCGGTTGAAGTCGCAAGGACTCGACCCGGAACAGAGATCGTATAACATCAAAATTATGGAAGCATATGGCCCACCACCCTGCTCACCCAAGTCCCTTCTCCGCATCGCCGGCATGGTCAGTTTCGACTCCCTGTCTGTGTAGCATCACTTTACCTGACCGGTGCACGTTGTGGTAGGCCAATTTGCCAAAATTGCGCACTCTCGCTTTCGACGAACTTGTCAAGTGTATCGGATACACCAACGTCGTTGAAGAAGCGTTCTCGCGTTTCGCATCGAGGTGTGCACTCTTCCGCGCATTATCTCGAGTAGCGCTTCAACGATCTTGCAGACAACACCAGTTCCGTGGCAAGGTGGCCCTCTATATTCGTGACCACTACACAGACCGAACCGTTCAGCAGTGCCTCCAAGCCAAACTCAGGCTACTCGCCAGGGGTTATCTCCCGCACGCAGTTCCTATTATGCAAGACCTAATGGGATTCGGCCAGATCACATTGTTGATGAACAGACCGCCAGGCATCCTCTCTCCCTCGACCCCAGGGCGGGTCGACGGGTCGATATTGTGCCCCTCCAAGACTCAACCGAACGCCTCAGGCGACGATGGGCAGCCGTCAGCTGCAACTCAGCGTGCTTCCGCACATAACGTCGGCGCTCCGTTTGTCTTTACGGGCTCTACATCGACCAGTGCTGGGCCTGGTGCGCACTCTCCTCCTAACCCGCGTACGACATTGCAAGGGCCTGTCGTGTAGACTACACAAGCTCTTCTCACGGATCCCCGCGTTTTCGCCGTCTTCAAATCCCTCTGTGTATGCCTCGACGGGAAGCAAATGCCTCTCGCAACCAGTCACCGCTGCCCATAACTGTCTCGATCTTCCCCCGTCAGCCACTTCTTGAACTGCACCGTCCAATCTCTGTGTAGCTCATTGTACATTGTCCTTAGACCTGGTGAAGAACATGGATTACCTGTCGTATAGCGTATGTGCGATTCTATGATGTATCCCGTAACTAACCGTAGCATTCGCCTCGTGAAAGGACCTCTGATGATTGCCGTAGCACCTACAGTGTAGTAGCTGCCATGTGTGTTGCTGTATACAATACATAATTAGGCGTCCCGAGAGCCACAGTTGGTAAACCCGTTCTTGAGTAGTTCGAATGTAATGACCACTGCCCCCAGCTTAGGCGTTAATAGTACTCATGACCACGTGACCCATCTGACGGCATCCGACGATCTGACTCCACTGTCGGTTCACCCTAAGTATTTAGCCTCAAGTCGAGAAAGACCACAGCCCCTCATTTTAGCCCCTCCTTTTGTAGAGGCTCAACGAAGCTCCATTACACACACTGCAGAAGTACGGCGGAGGCATCCACATGTGACTAGTAATTCAAGTTGTACAACGCCCAGGTTTGTAGTGATTTGTAAGCAAATGGCCCATATCTTCCAGACTCGGTTACTATAGCTGACGTTCAACCTCGCGCCGAGGCGATAGAATTGGTGTCTAAAATGCACGGTACGCAAGTTAACACAATATGGTTCCTTCAACTGTCAGGTGACAATTTACCGCAGCGACGGTGTGACCTTCTCACTCGTCGGAAGTGCCGAGTTCGGGTTTCTTTTGTGGCCTGCTGTAGAAGATGCCGTCGATCCCCTGAGGAGCTCTGGCAACTGACAATGTATCATTTCAGTACATTCATCATCCAGGCAGCTTAGTAGATCTATACGATACTAACCTGCGACACGCTTGGCAAAGAGATCCCTAGACTTATCTGGCAGCGGCGCGCCTAGGATGGAAAGTGCGAGTATGCACTGAACAAGCAAGGTGACGAGGCGCATTATTGGATGGAGAGAAGCTTGGTCGAGTTATGAAGGCGAAGGTGAGGATTTCTGGGGTCGTGTCAGGGTTTTTATATGTACGCTCGTTTCCCGAAATGCTAATCTAGTTTCCACCAGACGTCTTTACTGATAGCAATCTTTCAGACCATGTTCTAGGAGACTGATATCTGTCAATGACGACGTCTTCGGGATATACACGTAGGGCCGCAAGATGTCATGGCCTAGTTGCCTGCGGACCGCTCGAAGAAGCTTCGAAATTAAAGCTCACATGGTGCGGTGAGCGCAACCATATGCGCACTCGGTAAGTATGCACACCCTCCGCTTGAACGTGCTAACTCACTGGCGTAAAGTATGCCACTAACAACTACTTCCGGCATATACCGAAGGAGTGTCGGACTTCGGTGGACCTTCAGGCTTACGGTGGGGTTCACCTTGATTGGCCGTTCAAGTAGCTCTCAACACCTTCCATTGAACGCCCATGGTACATCGAAACAAGCAAACGACCCGCTAAGTATAGTCCTACGTGGTTTTTATTCTCTACTATTGTTTACCCACCAATTATATCAGATTCGCCGAAGGATGTGGTATCATGGCTTGACAGACGCGACGTCGTGACCGCTGCGCTGGCCAGTGTTCGATGTGGGGGGAATGAAGGCAGACGATCCGTATTTGAGAACATTCCTTTGACGTGTACACCTGGTGCTGTTGGAGCAGCCGAGCCATGTCTCACCGCGTCCCGCGCCCTAGAGCCGTTCGTATTGGCCGTTCTCAACAATTTATGGCTGAATGCTGCTGAAAAGGGCCACCTTGTCGCACAGAAACTGAAGACGACGGTCCACCATGGGCGTTCCCACAGTGGAGCGGTGTACTTACGCCCTACTCCTGGTGTGTGCATATCTGGCGTAAGGTGATCGCGAACCTGGTGATAAACTCTGACAAGGATATCGGGACAATGGACGTCTACCCGACACACAAGGACCACTCACTATGCACCGAGGCTGAAGGAGCCTCCTACATGGGGAGAAGCCTTCAATTTTTAGTAAGGCCTTTAGGCTTTGATATGAGTTAGAAGCTGCCAACCTCACTCAGACGTACGGCATCCGTACAGGAATATACCAGACCAATAGTGAGCGAGCTTTTAATCTCTTACTCGGTTTAGGGAACCTATGACACGCACGCTCACTTTATATGTCTTAATTCCGACCGTCATCCGCAGACCCGCAATTTATAGATGCGCGAGAGCACACCTTCGTCGGCGCTCAAGGTTGTTCATATTTCTTCGGCCCCAGGTTTATACTTGACGGTTTAGGGAAGCATATGGATGATCGGTGCTGCAGATACCGGACATTGCGTTGTCCTCCCTACGATCGCCTATCGTATTCATAACCATCCTCATCGGCACCATGGACGGACTCGTTGTCGTCAAGCACACCTACAGCGAGTGGCTCGTGACTTTGCCTTCAGGTGCATGCTCTAGCCTCGCTTTACCCTCACCACTCTGCCAGTGATAGTCTACGCTCAAACAGGTTATGATGGGGGCGAGGTCCCTATCCAGCTCCCATTCAAGCTCCCCACCATCGGTTCGGTACTCGATACCAAGGAGCACCTCAGCCTCTACGCAAATGCCCTATGGGACACACGGGAGTACTCGTTGGACAGCTTTATGGACCGCAGGCCCTCGAACCGCACGTTTGTCATCTCCATGGTCCACCAGATACACTGTCTCCTCCATCTTGGGCTCACGACAAATCCTCCTGTATACGCGCACCACGTGAAGCACTGCTTGCCCTGTATGCGGCAGATGGTAGAGGGTACTACGGCAGATCGAATGTAAACACCTTTGAGAGGACAAGCGTATGCGTGGCGATGGGCGTTGCTAGAACCCCTGTGCATGAGTCAGTTAGATGGCATATCGGCTAAAATTGGGATGGTAACACAAATGACACCCTAGAGCGGAGGGTGTTGAACGAGACGATACAACAACAATCAGCTCGACTACTTCCACAACACCGGAGCACGTTCATCTCCTGACAGTCAGTCACGTTACGCCAACTCCGTATCCAGGTCCGACGCAGCGAAGAGGGCCTCGGGGAAGTACCGCGCACGCACAGCACGCCCGCCAAAGAAGCGACCATCCATCTCGCGCACCGTCTTCCACGCGCCGACGGGGCCGGCGAAAAGCACAAAAATGCGCACTGCGTCGTCGAGCTCCGTGGGTCGTGGATAGACCGGGTGCACGATGACGCGTTCGACAGTCCCGTTTTTCGAGCACTCATCACCTATGTGTACGAGGCAGGAGTCAGCAGGAAGTTCTCGTTCTCGGACAGAGGGCAGGGACGTGCCTATTTCCCCGCGGAGATCCTCGTCGTCAACGTCCTCAAGGTCGACCATGTTCGTGAGGACGACGACGCGGCTCGGCTCGCCGAACCGGGCGCGGTCCTCGCGCGCCTTCGCATCCTCATTCAGGTTCACGATCTTGCCCATCTTCGCGCTCGCGCCGCCCTGCGCGGGCCCGAAGTGGCTCCCGCCGCCACCGTTCTTGCCCTTAGCTTTGCCCTTGCCGCCCTTCGCGCCGCCGCCGACCTGCTCGACGGTGAGCGCGTGCACGATGCCCGAGCCGTCGACGCCGAGCCCTTGGCCCTCCTTGTGGCCCCACTTGGCCATCATGCGCGTGGCGAAATCTCGCGGGTCGGGGCTGTGTGCCAGCGCGGCGGTCGTTAGCACGAGAAACATCAGGAGGGAGAGGGAGAGGGAGGCATACCGCTTGTTAGACTCCGGCTCGCCGTCGGACGGCCCAACTGCGTTGGTGTTTGCCGGCGGGGCGGTGGGAGCCGCTGCAGCGACGCCCTTCGGCGCGAGCGCGCTCAGCCGGGCGGCGATGGCGGCAGCGGCCTGTTTGCTGCTTTGGATCTTGTCTTGTACGACACTCACCGCGGGGGCCGGGGCCGGCGGCGGCGGCATGGGTGTGTGGGAGGGAGGCGTGTCGGAGAATGGTAGGGGGCTTGGGTCGCGGGGCGGAGGGGGCGGCTGGGACACGGCCATCCGGCGCATGTAGGCCTCCTCGCCGGTCTGTGCGAATGCAGGGGCGGGAGGCGGCGGCATTGGTGTAATTCCGCCCCCATTGTCCTCAGCGGCGGAGAGCGAAGACGACGGAGGAAGGGTTGAGAACGACGCCGAGGTCGGATTAGCTATAGTCGACGTTGACGCTGAGGGAGCAAAGGCGGGTGCCTGGGCCGCTGCAGGACGGAAGCCTTGGGACATTGCCAGGCGGCGTTGGTACGCCTCGTCTCCCGTCATATTAGCACTGACAGTAGCGGAGGAAGGTGCCGCACTGCTGGATGCCGCGCCAAGCCCGCGGGGGCGTTCGAAGTCTTCATCCATCTCGTCGCGATCCTCGTAGCGGCCTGAGGCAGTAACATGAGCTTTACCCAAACAGAACCGACCCACTGCGACTCACCGGCCTTGCGAGGGCGCTCGTCTTCGGACGCGCTATGGTAGCTGTCCGAGTAGCTGCTGCTCCGCCGGAACCGCTTCCGGTCCTCGCCCCGCCTACGCTCCTCGAGGATCCGCTCCCTCCGCTCCTCCCGCTCCCGGCGCTGCCACATCTTGAACTCGTTGTAGTCGTTCGGCCGCATCGGGTCGTACGCCTCGTCCGGGTTCCACACGGCAGCCGCCAGCGCGTGCTTGTTCTGCCCAACCCCACACCACCGTCAACCTCCCCGAGCGCGTCCAGCGGGCACACCCACGCACCTTCTTGTTTTTCTTCTTCCCGCCCCCTCCGCCGCCGTCGCGCTTCCCGCCCCCGCCCTTCCGCGCCTTGAACCCGTTCACGTCCTCGTCGAGGACCATCGACGGCGGCTTGACCTTCCGGCCCCATCCCTGGCCCTGGGGCTGCTGCTGGCCTGCATCTTCTGCAGTCTTCGTCGCCTTGGGCGCGTTGGGGTCGACGAGCGCCGGCGGGGCAAACACGACCGCCGTGCTCGAGAGCGCTGCTGCGGCAGACGCAGAGGCCGGCACCGAGCCTGGCGCTGGCCCGCTGGCGACCGCAGCACCGACGGGGAGCCGGGGGGCCGCAGGCTTTGCCTTGGGGAGCTGGCGGCGCGTCGGCGCGAACGCGAGTGCGGCGGACCAGCCTGTATGTCGGGGTGGTCATACACGACCCGGAATTGGCGTCGGATGGGTGTTATTGGAGGTGGTGGTGGTGGATTCGAGGCGGAGTAGGTGCACGGGCAGATAGGTTCGTGAATAACGAGCTCTACGGCGCGAACGCTACAGGAAAGGGAGGAATACCGGCTGTGGCCTTGGCGGGTGCGGCCTGCTGACCGCCCGCGCCTGCGCTGCTCGTGCTGGCGGCGGCGTTTTGTTCTCCTGCTGTTGTGCCTGCCGCCGCAGGAGGGGATTGGGGGGTTTGGTTGGGGGGCTGAGTGGGCGGAGTCTGTTCAGACTCGGCCGTCTGGTTTGATGGTGCGGATGTGGATGGGGTCGCAAACGGCTTTGAGGAGGAGAAAAGGATGCCTCCGTAGAGACCTCCTGCTCTGCTCGACATCTTGGTCAAGGATATGCGGGAGGAGGTGGGGGACGTTGTGGTGGTGGGTGAACGAGGTTGTGGACGTAACAGCCGCCCGCGATGGGGTGTAGACGCCCAGCTACAGAGTTTGGGTCCTAGGATTTCCGCCGCCGCGAGCCCCGACCCGCCGGCACAGTCTGTATTATCGCGGGTCTTCGCGTGAGAGTAGGATTATAGGAATTTACACATATCCCGGACCTTCTAAAGCCGTCGTATTTAGAGCGGGCCAATAATACAGCTTTGACTACACAGCACACCACTACGTCCACTACGGCGATACCCAGACCAGTACGCATATGCACCGACACACCCAGAGACACAGATCCCGCCCCGAACTCAAAACCACATCGAGACCGAAAAGCTCGTCTCCTCGCTGCGCATGGCGTGCCACCAGCCCGGCGGGAAGAAGAGCAGGTCGCCCGGCGCGAGCGTCACGCTCATCGCAGCGCCCGCCACGTTCTTCCAGAAGTCCGGGTACAGGTCGTGCGGCGGGGCGCCGTTCTCCACGTCAGCGGGCGAGAACACGTCGACGCGGGACGTGTTGCTCATGCTCGGGCTCTCGCCGTTCGCGGCGGGGTTGCGCGGCGGGTCCTCGCCCGCCGCGCTCGCGCTCGCGGAGGTGGGGGGAGAAGAGGGGGCGTAGGGGTACATATGCGGCGACGCCGAGGGCGGCGCCAGCCAGACGGTCTTGCGGCCTACGACCTGAGCTGCATTAATGGGGATCAGCAGGCGGATATGGGGTGTCTTCGCGAGGGGCGCACCGTATAGATTGAAGAACGGGTCCTGAAATGGCATCCTCAGCGCCTCGCCGCAGCGCACACATTGCCCGCGCGACGTACCGTATGCGCGGGGGAAACCGTCCCCGCGGGACCCAGCCACGCGTTCAAGACGAGTCGCTCGTCGTTGGCCGGCGGCGCGTATCCCGGGTAGTCGTCCGGCGGGTCCAGGTCGGCGTACACGTAGTCAGGGACGATTACGTCGTCCCTCAATGCAGGGAACTGGTTGAACAGGCTGTGCTGGGCGAGGTACAGGACCTGCCCGTCCCTCCCCGCTGGCGGCCCCTCGCCTTCGTGATTGGCAGGCGACGCGCCGCCGTCGGCGAGCGACGCGAGGAACGCGTCCCACGGCATCATCTTCTGCGTCCAGTCGTCCAGCCTGTAGTCGCTGCCCACCTCGACGGGCACGACGCGCCCGGGGCCCGCGACGGCGCGGAGGTACGCGAGCGAGCGCCACGGGTGCTCGCCCAGCGCTGGCCAGTCGAGGAGGAAGCCAGGGAGAACGAACGGCCGCTTCGAGTGGCGCGCAGAAAAAGAAGCGAGCGAAGGTGGCGCGCTGAGACGCGGGACGGGCAGGGAGGAGCTAGAGAGGCCCGGGGCAGCGAAGCTCTCGGGCGGGTGCGCATCCGTGTCGCCGACGTGCGCCTCCTCTGTCTCCTGGAAAGGGCCATGTGTGCGGGCGCTCGAGGAGGAGGGGGTGTGGAGGCAGGCGGATTGGAGGCGCTCGATAAGGTCGAGGATGCAGTCGAGGCGGCCGTCGCCAGGCGCGCCTGCGATGACGATGGCGTGGTCGAGGCGCGCGATGGCCGAGAGCGCGGGCGCGTCGTCTGGCGGCGGGGACGAAGAGAAGTCGAGAGCGTCGGCGTATGCGAGAAGGATGGACGCGTCGGTGTACAGCCGCCTCCAGCCACGTGTGCCTTCGTTCCTGGCGGACGCCATTCTCTCGTGGGATGCCGCGATAAGGTTCGCGAGGGATGCGCGCACCTCCGTCCGTGCTTGCGGGGTGTGGTCGGACCCTAGCAAAATTGAGGCTTCCTTCAGGGCGGCAACACGGCTCGGATCGCACCGCGACAAGTCTGCGAGAGTGCGGATCGATATCAGTCAGGTGCATCATTACATGGCATGCAATGGCAGATTCACCCGAACGGCAGGGGCAGGGAGGTCAGAGTTCTGAAAAGAGACGTCAGTCTATGCGGCGTAATCGTGATGCAGAAGCGTCCTCGAGCTCAGGAAGCCCTTGGGCACGAAAGGCCGCCCGTGGGACCAAGAGCTACAGCCTGCGGACTCTGACCTCCCCCAAGATGGAAATAGGTCTAATGTGTCAGTACTTACCCTCAGTGTTAGGGCATGACTCGATCTGCAACTCCGCAGTGAGTGCAAGGATCGTGTCACGAATGCCTAGGAGCATCGTGGTCGGTCTGCGGATGAAGTTCAATGAAAGACCGGTTATCTCCTATCCGCAACCTGTGCAGAGGGTCCTGTGAGTGTGCACATTGCAGCCAAAGAAGGATAAAGAGGCCCACCTTAGCAGAATATAGGGAGCTTCTGTGGTGCGGGAGACAGAGAGGTTCCCGCGTGTATGTCCTTGGATCTGGTCTTGCGCAAGGCACGACAGCAGCCAGCCCAGCGCGATTACTTGCTGCGCCACGTCGTCGGGTTCTAGTACCTTCACTTGGACGCCCGTGTCAATCTCTTGCGCACCGCTGGCCTTGTACCTAGATGTGGGAATAGTATAACAGTTGTGCCACACCGCAGTACTTCCTGTATAGCGCGGTAGCGGGGTGTGGCTGGTGCCGTCCAACAGTGCTGGGTGCACGCACGTCAGAGTACGGGCGTACACGTCTAGGTATGAGGCCTGGAGCTCTCAGGTGCAGGTGCAGATACGTAGCAGGAAGAACGAAGCGATCTTTGCGCTTCCGACTGTGCCAGTGGTAGCTGGAGTGCTAAACGACCCTGGCCGCAAGGAGAAGGGGAAAAGCCCAAGTAGCCATCAATATTCCTCGCGAGCGGACCAATGATGCGGATGCATCCAAATCTGGAGATCATCAGCGATCCGATCTGGCCAGTAACGTCGTGACCGTGAGTGCCACGGAAGCAACACGAGTGACCAGCGACTCTTCGGTATTGGTCTGTGGAGGAGGGCTCAGCTTGGGTGGGGCCTCCTGGGGATATAGGGCTAGTGCACGCCCGGTTGAATCCCCGAAATTCCGCGAAGGCGAGAGGGCGGGGGCGTATTGTCCTTGGGGGCATCAGGAAGAAGCGCGCAAGGGCACGGATGACAGGTCACACGTGACAGCGCCAAATTTTCGTCACAAGGGCGAGATGATAAAAGGAACAGTGGTCGTGGCGGGCGGGCGTGAGAACTTCCCCGTTATCCTGCCTTTGATCTTCAAGCGCGGAGTCGCGGTCCGGTCGCCTACGTCATGACGTCGAGGTCCGTCTTGCCGCTTTCAGCCCGCCTCTCCCCGCCCACTCACCCTCGCACACACACACAGGTTGGACCGGCTCCTGCTCCTCTTGGACACGGGGTCGTCTGCTTCCGTACGCACAACAGCCGCAAAACAACTCGCTCAGCTCGCAGCCAAGAGCGTCATCAGCGACGCCGCCCTCGTAGAGGACGACGTCAAGACCGCCCGACACCATGCCCCCGTCGGCGACCCTTCCGGGTGGTCCGAGCTGATGGCCGTCATGGCTAGAGTGAGCCCCCGCCTTCCCTCCTCTGCGGAAAAGTGCGAGCAAAGTCTAACCACGTCTATCTCCCCACGCATAGATCCTCCCATACCTACATTCTCGGTCCCACGAGACGCGGTCCGCCGCCTCGACCGCGCTCTCCCAGATCTTCACGCTAGTCCCGTTGTGGACGCCCTCCGCCGACAGCGAAACGAAACCATACGGCGCCTCGCAGACGCTCCCCGTGCCCGACTTCCCGTCCTTCTCCGTGCGAGAGCTCATGGAGAAGGGCACGCTCCTGCTCGCGTCCTCGGGCAAGGAGTTCACGAAGCCGACCGGCATCCTCGCGAACTCGTCCGAGGTTAAGAAGGCGCGGCGCGAGGCCATGGGCCGCCTCGGTCTCGACTTCCTCGAGAGCGTCGGCGGCGCGGACGACATGGACCTCGACAAGGAGCTCGCCGCGGACGAGCCGGACGCGGACGTCGACATGCTCCCGGACGCGCACCACACCACGGACGCGCCTGCGGTCAAGATCGAGGAGAACGCGCCGCCGAGCTCGCCGACGGACGAGTCACTGGACGTGAAGATGAAAGAGACCTCGCTCTCGGTTCCGGACAGGTCCAAGTCTTCGACGCCCGTCGCAGCCGCGTCCCCCGCCGCAGCCGCCCCCGAAGACACGACGGCCCTCTCGGCGCGCGAGCGCAACCGGCTGAAACGCAAACGCAAGCCGGGCAACGCTGCGGTCGTGGGCGCGCCGCCCCCTACGCAGTCCGCGGGCTCCAAGTTCCAAGCCGCCGCTGCGGGGCAGAACAAGTGCTTCGTTCTTCCATTCCTGCTACGCTGCCTCTCGCTGATCCTCGGCGCACAGAGCACGCCTGGTGGAAGACCCTGCGGCGCCCAAGCCGCGCGGGAGCAGCCCGAAGTCCCCTACTGAGGGCCCCTCGCAGGATCGGGTCGTCATCGACCCCTCGAAGGGCGGTGCTGTCGCTCCCAAGACGGAAAGCAAATCGAAAGCGCTCGAGGTGCAGGCAGGGACGTGGGTCTGGGACGGGCTCGTGAAGCTGCTCGAAGTCGATCTGTTCAGCGCGGCATGGGAAGTCAGGCACGGTGCTGCGATGGCCCTGCGCGAAGTGCTAAAGCTGCAAGGGAAATATGGCGGTATGAAAGGTGCGCCGGCCTGGTGTTGTGCCATGGAAACGTATGGTGTTAATGACCTCGCTATATTGCAGCCGACCTTTCTTGGGACGAGAATCTGGTCGCGCATGAGAAGTGGTGCAACGACCTCGCCGTGAAGTTCCTATGCATCTTCGTCCTTGACCGATTCGGAGACTTCGTCTCGGACCAAGTACGTCCCCCTTTGTCACCGTCGACACAGTGGTGCTCAATATACCCCGTCAGGTCGTCGCCCCCGTGCGCGAGACCGTATCCCAAACGCTGGCTTCGCTGCTCCTGCACATGCCGCGGAGGTCCGTCCTCCACGTACACAACGTCCTTCTGCAGATGATCCGCCAGGACTTCCCGGTCACGGTCAAGCCCGCGAACGGCAAGACGACGAGCAAACACGGCGAACGGGGCCACGTCTGGGAGGTGCGGCACGCCGGCCTGCTCGGGATCAAGTACGAGGTGGCCGTGCGCAGCGACCTGGTGAGCCTCAAGGCGCCCGACGCGGACGCGGCCATGGACGCCGACGACGGGAAGGAGGTGCTGAGGGGCGTCGTCGACGCTGCCGTGCTGGGGTGAGTGCGCGTGCGCCGGTTTACCTGATTCGGCTGCTTAGGGCGTCTGATAGACTCGGTGACCGTGACGACGACGTCCGATCGGTGGCGGCGTCGTGCTTATTGCCCGTCGCGTCCTATTTGGTCGAGCGACTGCCCGAAGAGCTCAGCCGCGTCCTCGCCGTGCTCTGGAGCTGCCTCAGCGACATGAAGGACGACCTCAGCTCCAGTGTCGGCGCCGTGATGGACCTGCTCGGTAAGCGGGGTTTGCAAAGCGGTCGTTAGCTCCAGTTAACATTGTTTCTAGGCCAGCTTGTGGCATACAACCAGGTCATTGAAATCATTGCCGACGAAGCAAGATCGTAAGTTCGTTTCCTAAACGGGGTGGATACGTACTCACGCCCCTTTTAGGCATCCCATTACTGTGCTCGCACCGACCTTGTTCCCCTTCTTCCGACACACGATCGCAAATGTGCGGTTAGCAGTCGTCAAGACGCTGCACACGTTCATGTCCGTGGAGTCATTGCCCCGGGGATGGATCAGCGTCTCATTCCTCCGCCTCCTCTTCCAAAATTTGCTCGTCGAGGAGCGCTGCGACATCCGCGAGGCCACCCTGGCCACCTGGAAGGACGTTCTCTCTACCATGAGCCCAACAGAGGGGTGGATGGAGACTACCGTCACGCAGCAGGTCCTGTTGGAGTGGTATGCGGTCTTGATGACGCCTCTCGGGCTTCCACTGGACGGTTCCTCGTTCTATGACGCGACCGTAGGCGCGGAAAACGGCGGCCCGTCGGAGCGGCACAACGTGGACAAGAATATGCTCGCGCAGGATCTGTCCCTTGTGCCTGTCGAAGTCGTCATCCAAGCGCGACTTGCCTCCTCATCGGCATTGGCATACATCATCGCCTTTTGGCCGAACGACGTAAGTGCTCTTCACGCGCCACCAGGGAAAAAAGTCTAACAGCACCACAGGAAAAGGCGCCTTCTGTGGACGACACCTTCCGTCCGATACTCGCGCACTACATCGACTCGACGAGCATGCTCCAAAAGTTCCTCGCAGCGATCATCTCCGAGTGCTGGGCGCGCGAGTACGACGCGCGCTCGCCGGCGGGCGCGCAGCTCCTCATCGAGGCGTCCCCGCTCGCCGCCGAGCTCGCGACGAAGACGCTCGCGTGGCTGCAGGCGGAGCCGCCCGCGTCGTACCACGAGATGGCGCTCACGCTCGCGCGCATCCACGGCGAGTGCTACAACCTGCTGCAGTCGTTCGCGTACGACTGCAAGCTCCCGCAGGCCGCGATCCCCGCGCTCGGCACGGAGATCGACGTGACGGGCACGCGCGAGGGCTGCTTCACGATCGACACCGCGCAGGCGGCCGTCGGCGCGATGTTCGACCGGCTCAAGGAGAGCCTGGGGCGCACGAAGAAGCGCGAGGTCGCGATCATCAAGGACAAGCGGCTCAAGGTCGTCTCGAGCATCGACAGGTACATCGAGGTCAAGGCGCAGTACGACGTGCGCGTCGCCGCGGCCTTTGCGGCGGCGTTCGTCGCGTTCAGGGGCACGCCGGACAAGGTCAGCCCGATCGTCAAGGGCATCATGAACAGTATCAAGGTAAGCACCTCGCCGTTCCGGCCCCGGCCCCGTGCTCACGCCCGTCCGCTCGCAGAACGAGGAGAACCTCTCCCTCCAGACGCACTCTGCTGCAGCGGTGGCCGCATTCGTCGAGTTCTGCGTCCGGCGCGACCTCTCACAGCCGCCAGACAAGATCGTCAGGAACCTCTGCACGTTCCTCTGCCAGGACGTCGAGCAGACGCCGACGTTCACGTTCCATCGCAAGACGCTCAACGGCGTGCTGTCGTTCGCCAAGTCGTCCTCGGGCGCGGCGCCCAACGGCAAGGACGCGAAGCAGGCCGAGGATCCTGCGAAGGCGCGCCTCTCCCGCCGCGGCGCGCGGCTCGCGTTCGAGAAGCTGTCCGTCAAGTTCGGGCCGACGCTGCTCGAGTCCGTCCCTAAGATGTGGCAGGCGATGGCGGGCGGGCTACTCAGCGCGTGCGCCACGGGTGCGTTCGCTTCCTATCTCTAAAGTGTGCTCCTCGCGCTCACGCTCCCCGCGCAGACTCGGTGAACAAGATGGACGAGCAGATCGAGAAGCGGTACGGGCAGGACGTGATCGACTCGCTCAGCGTGCTCGAGGCGGTCGTCCCGACGTTCCACGAGGACCTCTCGCACAACTTCCGGGAGCTCTTCCCGCACGTCATCCTCGCGCTCCGGAGCCGCTTCGCGATCGTGCGCCAGTCCGCAGCGCGCTGCTTCGCGACCATCTGCGACGTGCTCACTGGGGATGCGATGCGCTACGTGATCGAAAAGGTCGTGCCGTACCTCGGGGACTCCGCCGTGCTGGCGAACCGCCAGGGCGCCATCGAGCTCATCTACCGTGAGCGCTGTTCGCGCTGAAATCATCCGTTCGGCCGTCTAACTTTGTTTCCGTTTCCCAGACATCGTGCAGAAGCTTGACATCAAGGCGCTTCCATACGTGATCTTCATGGTCGTCCCCGTGCTCGGGCGCATGAGCGACCCGGACGACGACGTGCGCGCGACGGCGACAAACACGTTCGCGTCGCTCGTCAAGATGGTGCCGCTCGAGGCCGGCCTGCCCGACCCCCCCAACTTCCCCGAGGACCTGCTCAGGCGCCGGGAAGAGGAGCGCCAGTTCCTCATGCAGCTCCTCGACGGCAGCAAGGTCGAGCAGTACAAGATCCCGGTCAAGATCGACGCCGAGCTGCGGAAGTACCAGCAAGAGGGCGTCAACTGGCTCGCTTTCCTTGCCAAGTACCAGCTTCATGGCATTTTGTGCGATGGTGAGTGATCATGCGTAGCATCTATGCCTGTTAGCTCATACACGTCGTCTATAGACATGGGTCTCGGAAAGACACTCCAGTCGATATGCATCCTCGCCAGCAAGCACCACGAGCGGGCGCAAAAGTACAAGGAGACCAAGTCGCCGGACGCCAAGCACCTCCCTTCCCTCATCGTCTGCCCGCCGACTCTCACCGGCCATTGGTTCTACGAGATCCTCAAATACACGGAGAACCTCAAGCCGGTCTTGTACACCGGGAACTCGCGCGACCGATATAAGGCCCTGCCGAAGCTCAAGACGTACGACGTCGTCGTCACCTCTTACGAGGTCGTGCGGAACGACATCCTGAGCCTCCAGGACATCAACTGGCACTACTGCATCCTCGACGAGGGCCACATCATCAAGAACGCCAAGACGAAGCTGACCAAGGCGGTGAAGCAGGTCAAAGCCGTCCACAGGTTGATCCTCTCGGGGACGCCTATTCAGAACAACGTGCTGGAGCTGTGGAGTCTGTTCGACTTCCTCATGCCTGGTTTCCTCGGCACCGAATCGTCCTTCAATGAGAGGTTCAGCAAGCCTATCTTGTCTAACAGGGACGGTAAGGCGAAGACTGGAGAAGCGGGTGAGCGTCGTTTTCTTGAAGCTCCTCTTGGATAGGATAGCTGAAAGTGCCTGTAGCTGCTCTGGCTTTGGAGGCGTTGCACAAACAAGTTCTGCCGTTCCTGCTGAGGCGACTTAAAGAGGACGTGCTCCACGACCTGCCGCCCAAGATCATCCAGGATTACTACTGCGAGCTTTCCGAGCTGCAGAAGTTCCTATACGACGACTTCTCCAAGTCTCGCGCAAAAATGGAGGCCGAGGACGTCGTCCGCTCAAGCAACGAGAAGGACGGCGAGCAGCAGCACGTCTTCCAGTCGCTGCAATACCTGCGCAAGCTGTGCAATCACCCCGCGCTCGTGCTCAAGAGCGACAAGGATGCGATCAAGGACGCACTCAGCAAATGCGGCACCAACTCCTCCACCGGGGACCTCACCGATATCCAGCACGCCCCCAAGCTGCAGGCGCTTCGGTGCGTAATTTGGCTGACATCTCGGTGTCCTCTCCGCATGCTGAACGGCATCATTGCAGTCAACTACTCATCGACTGCGGCATCGGCATCGCCCCCGGTGCGACGGGCGACACGTCCAAGTCCGAGCTCGTCGACGCGGAGGAGACGGGCACGGGCGCATTCTCGCAGCACCGCGTGCTCATCTTCTGCCAGATGAAGCAGATGCTGGACATCATCGAGACGGACCTGTTCAAGCAGCACATGCCGTCCGTGACGTACATGCGCCTCGACGGCGCGACGGACGCGAACAAGCGCCACGCGGTCGTGCAGACGTTCAACGCGGACCCGAGCATCGACTGTTTGTTGCTCACGACGCACGTCGGCGGGTTGGGGCTCACGCTCACCGGCGCGGACACGGTCATTTTCGTCGAGCACGACTGGAACCCGATGAAGGACCTCCAGGCGATGGACCGCGCCCATCGCATAGGGCAGAAGAAGGTCGTGAACGTGTATCGGCTCATCACCAAGGGTACGCTCGAGGAGAAGATCATGGGGTGCGTCCGCTCGCTGTTTGTGTGTCTTTTCGACCGTACGCTGACCATCGCTTCCATTTCGACAGTCTGCAGCGGTTCAAGCTCAATATCGCCAACTCGGTCGTCACGCAGCAGAACTCGGGGCTCTCCTCGATGGACACGGACCTCGTGCTCGACCTCTTCAAGCGTACGACCGAGGAAGAGGACGCGGCAGCCGCAGCAAAGAAGAAGGACAAGGATGGCTCAGGTGGCGCGGCGTTCGGCCAGAAGAACGTCCTCCGCGGGCTCGAGGACCTTCCGCCCGAGGAGGAATACCAGGAGCTCGACCTCAAGAGCTTCATGGGCTCCATCGGCCGGTAGTATGCCGCCCCCGCGCTATCGCCAGAGGCACGTCGTGCACAATATTCTGAAGTACAGCCCGCCCCCCGTTTCTTTCGTTCGCCGCCCCCAGGGCCACCTTCGTCTTCCCACACATACCCCCCTCCAGCGGCCGGGGGCGGGGCGGGCGGACAGTTTGTCTCGTGTTCGCGCATTGTATCTTATTCATCTCGTCGCAACGCTTTCGGACCTTGCTTCGTCGTCGCCGTCGCTCGCCCACCATCCCGCACGGATTCGGTAGACCAACTGGTAGAACATTGTATTTCTGTAGCTGTACACCCGAATAGTTGTATAATACAGTATAATTCAAACGCACGCTTGCTAGAATGCTCGTCTACAACTATCTACCTGGCCGAGCAACGACTTGGGGGCCTTAGTCACGGAGTGCGCGGTGAACTAGCGACATAACAAACCGTATTCCCAAATGCTTTTTTGTGAGGTCGATGTTGTCTCATTTCCCATCTCGATGCTCTTTTTACATTGTGTATACACAGTGATCAGCCAAGTGTAGTGAACACCACATGATGTACCAGCATCCTATTGACGCATTGCTCCTCTTCCGCGCCCATCCAACTGCAAGGACACTCCAACACTGATACCGCAGTTACCTCCCGTACTCTGCGTTCTCGTCCTCCTGTCATCACAAGAGGTGCTATGAGGAATCCGACCATCAGGACACGCGCAAGCAGTCGATGTCGTAGACGGACGTGTTCCCCGGGCCGAGCCAGGTGCTCCCAGCGATCTTGCTTGCGCGCGGCTGGATCCTGCGTAAGTGACCGATGTGGACAGACTCAACGCGATGGTGATGGGTCTATCTCCCGCATCCCGGGACCGCCACTCCTCTGCTGTATTACGACGAGGCGGCAGCGCGGAACTCGGCGAGGGACCACCATCCGCATCCGAATGAGTGTGTGGAGGGCGAGTGTGACGGCGCACTTTCTCCGGGCCTGGAAACAGTCGTGCTGTCGTAGCTAGTTGGCGAAGGAGTAATTGAAGAGTTTCGCTGCCGTGTGGGCGGTCTCCACTCGCGACCCTATCCATCATTACTGGAACGGCACGTTGGACTGCTTCGTGAGCATAGTTCGCTATCAGATAGGACACAGCATGTCCACGGAGTTCATCATATCTAACGGGAGTTTGCTTAGGAACAAGTAGAATGATAGAGAAATTAATGAACGTCATGTAAACTCACTTGGAGAAGAAGCTGGAAAAGGCTTCTTCCACGATGTTCTCCGGGGTGAGTTGTGACAATATGCTTTTGCGGGCGAGTTTTTGTAGATCTGTGATCGAATACTGAGAGAATATTAGGGGCGAGAGTTTTTCTGAAAGACACTGGTGTACTGACCGATTCTGCAAGGCGGTACATGGATTTCGGAGAACACCGACAATCTTCAGATACGGTCGAAAAAGAAATCTCTTCTATCACTCGTGACGATTTCATAGGGAGAAACTTGACTTCGCCGTTTTGCAAGTAAGAGATGCATGCTTTCAAGCTTTGACGGAGAAGAGTTGTTCATTAGGGAATGTAATACGAAGGAAGGAACGTACGTTTTGTATGCGACATTTGGTATGAGGATCTGCTGAACTTTCCCCATGTCCGTATAACTGGAACATTCGTCCGACGCCTCTGACGGATCTTCCGGCCACTCGCCAATAATCCTGTAGGACCTTTCTGATGAAAACGAGTCTACATCCGTTTCGTCGAGGTCGCTATCCGATTCATAGTCGTATTCATCATCTTCCGTATACTGGCGGATTGCAGTGGGCGTCCCAGTATGAGCCTCGGCGAAGCCGGAGGTCAGCACTAGAGAAACAATCAGTCACGCAACAGTGATGGGAAGTCTGAGGCCGAAAGACATTGACATATGCGAAAGTAGTCCGTCTTCTTCAAGACGGACCCGAGGGCAGTGATAGCCAATGGATCGCGGATGGTAACAGTTCCGTCAGTGTGCACAGCTCGAGTTGTAAAGGCATAGAGATGAACATCCCGGGGACAACCCGGGATCGAATATCCTTTCACGTCTGCTGCCTTCAAGGGCGTGTACATGAGGGGGATGTGAGGGTAAAGTTGATAAGGTGGGGGCTCACGGAGGTTCTACTTATATCCTGGGTGCTGCAGCACATCCGGGCTTCCCTGATAATGCAGCTGGCCAGGCTTCTTGGGCCGGGAGTAGCTGCAGCATTGATGTGTCCAGATGACCATGACACTCTGTGCTCTTCGCAGTAGATGATATTCAGTGTCGAGGGGCTCTGCTAGGTCGAAGAGCTCATTTCATCGTGGTAGTAGAATTAACTTGACGACATAAGCGCTACACTCCTGTTGGGCGCTAAAATTCCGATTCTCTAAGAATCGGTCTTTATGATCCGACTTGAATGCGTAACACGTGCTGGCCTTCTCCCGGCAAATGCCGACGCACGGACCAACCCTCAGAGTGCGAAAAGCCTATCACGTGCTGGCCTTATCCCGGCATATGCCGACTCACCTACCGACCTTCAAAGCGTCGAAAAGCTGCTCACGTGCTGCCCTT
>FTLJ01000760.1:0-21500 GCA_900155495.1 Porogramme epimiltina
GGGCGCGGCGTGGGTCTCCCCTGCTCGCCCCCCCCCCCCCCCCCCCCCCTCCCCCCCCCCCACACCCCCCCCCGGCCGCGCGCCCCCCCGCCTCTCCGCCCCCGCCGCCCCGCCCTGTATCTCTCCTCCTCGTCCACCACATCCGCATACGCCAGAGGCGACGGCGCGTACGACATAATGACCCTCCCCGCTAACGACGCTTTCACGCTTGGACTCCCCCACGACCACGCACGCATTGGCCTCCGCTCCTCCTCAAAAATCCCCTTTGTGTCATCTCAGAAGGCCCGCTCCCCCTCCACCACCCCCCGCAGGCCCTCCAGACAGATGAGCGTCGACCTCCCAGACCCCAAACCCTCTGCCCGCCCTCTTTCCTCCCAGCCCAACGGCCACGCATCCGCCCCCAATGGCGATGTCCGCCAGAGGAAGAAGCCTCGCACGACCTCTGCCACTCCCTCCCACCTCGCCAAACTCACCAAGCCCAAACCTCCAAAGGCTCCCGTAGACTGGGAGATCCCTAGGAAAACACTCCACTCATCAATTGGTGCGTTCCATTTTTTCCTCGTCCAACGAACGCGCCCCCTTATCGGCCCCCCGCCAGGCTTCTTCACTTGGTACCTCTACGCCTCCAAAGGCAACCCGCGCACCGTCGTGTACGCCCTCAGCCTCGCCCTCGCTATCATCATCCCCGCAGACATCCTCCGTCTGAATTCAACCCGCTTCGAATGGCTCTTCGAGCGCTGCCTCGGCTTCCTCATGCGAGAGTCGGAGAAAGTCCGTCGCGTTCCTCTCTTTGCTCTTCTGTATCTAACACTCATATCTTCAGAAATCAACCAACGGCGTCATTTGGTACATCATCGGCGTCATCTTTGTCCTTGCCGTCTATCCCCTCGACGTCGCTACCGTCTCCATCCTTATGTGCGTGACCCTTTCGTACCTCCCATCGCCCAACTGACCCGTCTTTCCCTCCCTCAGCCTCTCCTGGGCCGACACCGCCGCCTCTACCGTCGGTCGCCTCTGGGGCGCGTATACCCCTCCTCTGCCTCGCTCTATCCCCCTTGTCCCTTTCATCCCCTTCCTCCGCCTCCCTCTCGCCCCCCGCAAGTCCCTCGCCGGTTTCATCGCCGGCTCACTCACCGGCGCCGCCATCGCCGTCGGCTTCTGGGGGCTCTATTACCCCGTGCGCGACGCCGAGCTCACCTTCCGCCTACCTATGGAGACCATCGCCCTCGTACAGGACGCGCTCCCGGAAGCTTCAGCTGAGGTCGTAGAGCGTGGTGTAGAGTGGGTGCAGAGCGTGGGCGCACCACTTGGGCGCTGGGTCGGACTTGCGACGCTTGGTGTCGTCAGTGGGCTCATCTCGGGGACCGCTGAGGCGCTTGGTACGTCATTTTTCATGTGTTTTTCTGGGCCGACACTGATGTCGTGGCGTCTGATAGACCTCGGCTCGCTTGATGACAATTTGACACTGCCTATCATATCTGGCGGTTGTATCTGGGGATTCTTCAAGGTCCTCGAGTATTTCTCTGGGTCGGCGTGAGCGTGCGCGCCGCTTAATGGGATCATTTCCTTTCTATTTTCTCTCGCATATACACCACTACTGCACTTTTCATCCCGACCTCTTCGCGCATGCTTCCCCTTGTTGCTTACAATAGCATTCTGTCTCGAGCTAGGGCCAGCCTACCATCTATCAGCTGTGTAATATCTGACGTTGGCGGAACGGAGAGGTATAGAGAAGCTCATCTGACTCTCGTAGATCTACAATACGTACATACTCGTAGCGGACGCGCAGCGGGCAGAAGAGCTCGATACTTTCGTACTCTACTCTATAGACTGCGAATGATCGTTAAGCTTCTAGTCCCGCTTCCGTAGCTGTCCGCAATTCTATATCCTGTATCGGTTCCTAGGACAATGCGGCGCGTGATAGTGTGTAATTGCTACAAGAGCAGCCACGCGAGTATAATCATACCGGTCTGGGAGCCGTTATTGCCCCGTTTCGCCTATGGAAAGACGAAGTTGTGCACGACCTGAGAGGATGCTAGTCAGACCCTGATGTCCGCGTAACGCCGGGACACCCAGAAAGCTCACTAATCATCTGCTCTCATACCTCAAGCTTTCCTTTCTCCGGGGGTTCTCCTGTAGTCGTGTTCCACTCATGCCCGGGCGGGATCTCCCAGTCTCCAAGACATGCCCACGCCCAGTCCGTTTTGCTGACCGTCTCGCGCTGTGCTTCCACGAATGCCGGGACGGGGCACATCCCGTATGCGTCGTGGGGGCAACCGCGCACGCTAGTGAGAGGTGCAATGCCGTCGTTGATTATGACCCGGATTTGTGGGTCTGGTTTGGAGGTACAGGATAGGACTGGGAGGAACGGGATGAGTATCACGTCCCGAAACAGGCCACAGGATAGCGAATGGGCTTACGTTGGAACTGTATGTTACTGGCGAAGGGCGCGAGATGCGAAGTCTTGAAGGCGCGGTGCTTCGGGAGACGGTCGGATGGGAGGGGCCCATCTGCGGCGAAGTTGGATAGGTTGAGCGCGGTGATAACTGCAACGGGTATTGTTAGTCAAAGGCCCAACGACGCTTTAAAGTACGACAACAAACCGTTCAGGAGCACGGTATCGTGAGTTGCATCGACGTATAGGCTCTGTCCGAGCGGGAAGGTCGCGGGATTGTCGTTGAGAGTGGAGTTGGTCGAAGAGTTGTGCACGGAGATGGGCGTGTGAGTAAGACGGGAAACCAACTCCTGAACGTATCCGATGCCCTGAGCGCGGGCAACGGGAGAACCAAAACCAGAGATGTGCCAGAAGTACAAGTCCACACTGTGGAATGGTGAGGAGAGATCCCGTGCGGAGCCAGGGAGGGACGTACGAGTAGTCGAATCCTCTCCACTCCTCTTCTGTGAACAATTCACAGAACCGAGAATATCCTAAAGAGATCGTCTAAAGGTAACTGGTAAGCCGGGGTAACATTCTGCAGGCCCGGCACGCACCTCGTACGCGCAGAGCTGTTGCATGGTGTACACATCCTCGACGGTAAGATCGTAGCCTTCTAGCATTGGGGACACACGAGATACAGCATCTTGAAGGTAGATCTCGGCCCATTCGCGAACGAATGGTACGGCACGGTCGCCTTTCGTGGGGTCGCGGGAGTTGGGGCATGTCTTGGAGGGAGAAAGGGTGTTGTTGAAGCCGCCGGCTTCTATGGTGATGAGCTGCTGGTATTGGCCGTCTAGTGAGGGTCCGAAGAAGCCAAGAGCGAAGTTGAGCGCGGAGGAAAGCATGCGGTCTTGAGACTCGGTACGGAAGACGGGGAGGGTGTTGGAGTCGGTGAAATTCTCGAGGAGGAAACCGTACTTCATGCGCATGGAGACCCCAAGATCGACTGAAGAGAGGAGAATTGAGGGAAAGCAAACACCAGGCACAAATTGCGCACTTACAGAGCTGCTGACGACCGAAAGGCGTAAGGATCTCCTCTCCGAGCTTGTAGGTCCTACGAAACGTCGGCGACGTATAGATGCTACGGTAAATAGTGAGCTCACCAGTCGTTCAGGAAGCTGAGTGGGCCGTTGGCATGCCATGGGGAAGCAGCGTCGTGGAGACGAGCTGCGAGACTTGCAGGGCCGCCGTAAGCGGTGGAAGAGCCTGTGGGATAACGGGCACCGTGGCGGTGGAGGAGATGGAGGCCAGTTATTCGACAACCCCGAGGAGGCTCAGGGCCTGCATGAACGCCAAACGTGCCGGGCTTGACCGTGAACCAAGGGGAAAGATTTCCGAGATGGGTAAAAATGTCAAACTTGGTATCGTTTGAAAGGGCATTCGGGGGAAGGAGGTGGGGCGCGCCGGTGTGTATAGGGTATGAAGGGGCGGTTGCTACGAGTGCAGGTTCTGCACCTGTGGGTGTAGGGCCAGCGTAGCCGACGTTGGACGGGAAAAGAGACGGGAAGGCGTTTGTGGGAGCGGAGGGCGGGTACTGGTGGACTTCCGTCGCCCCAGAGCGAGTGCTCCCAAGGAGGGGGCGGGGAGCTGGATGTGCATAGAGCGTCGGGCGTTGGAGGGACTTGAGGAGTAGGACAGAGAGAACGCCTGCAGCGTAGGCGAGGATGATATGGCGGAGGGTGAATGTGCGACCTGGGGACCGAGCCGAAGGATTTGGAGGCTTAATAGAGACGGGGAGCTCTGTATTTCTGCCCATGTCCGCTATCTGAGGGAGAGATGGAGGTGGAGGTTGAGGGAGAAGCAGAGACGGAGGAAGCTGGTCGCCGCCGCGGGCGACGAGGACGAGGAGAAGAAGCGACTCAGGCGAGGAGGCAGCGCGTCCCGGCCCGCCCTGGTCTGGTCACGTGCCCGCGACTCTGCGCCACCAAGTTCCAACGGCCTGCAGCAGCGAAAAATATGTGATAAGATATTTGTCGCAATTGGCTCGTCCACCATTGACTTTCACCATCTTCGCGAGCGAGTTCAAGACGAGAAAGCGATGGGTGACGATCCTCGACGACGGACCCCCCAAGGCGTGCTCAAGGCGCCGCAGTACGTCCGCTTCCATCCGCGTGACGACGGCTCCTTTTGCGATGAGATCTTCTGGGAGCGTTAGTTTTCCTCCTCGTCCCTGCCCGCTCGCTCTCACTGCTGCGCGCATATTGGCGCTACAGACCCCTTTCATTACACTCCCAGACGCGGCAGGAACGGCTACATCGACTCCTGGGGCTTATATCCCGTATGATCCGCCATCTCTTTCTACGATTCTCCGTCCGCGTTGACGCGGCTCCATCTAGCACACTGCCAATGGCTTCCGCGATGTAGACTTTGTGAAAATCTCCCAGCGCATGGTACATCTGCACACGTCTCCAAGTGTTCTCCGTACTAAACATTCCGGCGTTGTAGATGATTCTCCAGGACATCCAGTCCAAGGATCAGTGGCCAGAGAACCAGTTCGTGAATGCCTTGGTCTCGAAAAAGGTACACCTACACGAAGGTCTGGTCTCCGGTACCACGCTCTGAACTCTAATTTAGATTGAGGAGCTCGACAAAGTTGACCTCGGGGACCTTCTCAGATGCGATTACTCGCTCTACATCTCTGCGCCGTAAGCCGATGCACTTGGTCGTCTTAGGAGTCAACTAACAGAAACAATCAGCTATATCCCTGACCCTGTTGATAAGGGCATGGACAGATATTGGCGACGCATTCGCGTTTCTGGCGCTCTTCCGCTAGACGCATTCGCCGATAAGATCCTATCCGCTTTGTGGGGATGGTAAGACGCGCCTTCCTTCATCGGCTCTCTTGCTGAAGCACGAATCGTCGACCCTATTAGGGAACGCAACCTTCATGCCCATGCTTTCCATGACTACAGCGATGGATCTATGTTCGGTCCACATGTAAGCATTTCAAACACGGTCGCCGAGTGTAGATGCTGACCAGTGCCCTCCTCAGCCTTGCTCTGCAGCTGATATGATGCACCTCGAAAAGTCTGGTTACGGTTACGTTCCTGAGAAGCCTGAGACGTCTGGGAAGATGTGAGTGATTTGAAACGCCTGCTGTTGTCGTAACATATTTGCTCACACACGTACCCAGCTACTGCATCGCCCACATCCTGAGAAAGGTGGGAGATGTCATGGGGTACCATTAGGATTTCGGGAATAACTGGTGGCTCGACATCAAGGCAAGTTGACGCATGCTCACCTCTAATGACTCGCCGATGCTCACTCGCCCCATGTGCTTAGCTCGAAGAAATCGCCTCCACAGAAGAGAGCACGGGTGCAGTGGTCATTCTAGACGGTGCCGGAGACATGCTTCCTGAGGGGGGTGGTATGCCATTGGGCACATTCCAGTGGGCCGACTACCTCGAGCGGGCGAACAAGTCGCTCTTCGCAAAGCGTCAAGCCGTGGAGGCCCTTTTCCGCTCGGACAACTACGGGAGGCTACGCCGGGCGCCGGAGAACCCGCTCGAATATGACTTGGACGGGTTCGACATGGAGTCCACACGGAATGCGATCAAGGCGGCTCTCGAGAGCAAGGCGAGCCTGCCGCATGTTAGCAAGCAGTTCGTAACGCCGTTCCCCGGGAGGTCATCCGATGAGGTGATGTCGGACCCGATGAACGTGGCAACGCGGCACGGGATTCATCCCGACAGCATGAAGAAGGGCACGCATGTGATGCAAACGGTGTTGAACCCGACCACGGGGCTGTTTATGGAGGAGGGAGTGAGCACGCGTAGAAAGGATAACCCGGGCAACACGGTGTGTGCGTCTTGTGGGAGCCCGCACGATTTGAAGGCATGTGCGCAGTGCGGGCAATGCTACTACTGTAGCAAGGCGTGCCAGAGGGTAAGCTATACCTTTTTTCTATCCACGCGGCGGTCACTCAGGCCACTATCAGAAACACTGGGCCGACGGGCACAAGAAGAAGTGTAAGCCAAAGGGAAAGAGGGGGTAGAGATGGAGCCTTGTAAGGTGCCACCGAAGTTGGATACGCACGATGTTATTATAGCCGTAAACGAGGGTATGCGTGTCAATAAGCGAGGTGTATTGGCGGTAGTGCCCAGGGAAGGTGGAGGAGAGCGGGCATTCTGCGATGCAGCGTTACAACTTACGAGTGACGGAGGCTATCGCGGTCACGTGCGACTGTGACTGCACGAGGGCCCTGTGACGAGACAGCTGGGACTCTGCAGCTCCGCTGGGCTCTGCTCTTGCTTGTCTCTGCCTTTGCTCTCGACCACGACCGCAACGTTCACGATGAGTGCCCGCGCACCCTTTGTCCCTCGCCCGTCCTCGCGTGCCGACTCTTCCGCTCAGTCCCTTCCTCCCTCCCCTTTCCGGCCCAATGGTCTGCTCGGTCCTCCGGACGCTGCCTCTGAAGGCCCCCACAACGCCAACTCCAGCGCAAACAGCAGCTCTGCTCCCCCATTCAAGCCTTTGAATCTCTCCGGGCTTACCAAAGTGAAGCGTTCGCCTCATTCTGTGCCCTCTTCCAGGTCAAACAAGCCTCGCCCTTCCTACGACGCCTCTCGTCGCTCTCCCAAGCCGTTCATGCCCATTCAACACAAGCATTCAGTCTCGGCTCCTGCTTTACCTGACTTTCTTCCTGCGCCTAAACCTTCCCCCGGCGTGTTCATGAGTCCTCCACCGGACCCTCCAAACGCCGAAAATCATGAATTCAACTCTTCTCAGACGCATATACTCTCCCCGCCCCTTGTCCCAACCCTTGGCGGGCATATAGATGCGCAAGAGAAGCCTGTCATGTCTGCTCCTCAATACGACCCCCTCCGTTTTCTGGGCCCTTCGCCTGCTGCTCTCCGCGCTCGCTCTGCTTCTCATCCCGTTCTGGCTAGCATCAACGAAGATGACGAGGATGTACACAGCAGTCCTCATAAGGTCCAGGGCACGCCTCGTTCTTCTGTCGTGGACTCCTGCGGCGGCTTCGCTGGCGGCTATGCGGAAAACTTCTCCGAACTACCCCCTCACATGGACGATCGTGGGTCGCGCGTCGACGCGAGAAAGCGCATGGCTGAAGGCGAGAGCGACTATAAATACGAGGTCGACGCCAAGAGATACAAGAGCGCGGCACAACAAGTACGCAGCTCCCCAGTGCATAGTTGATGCTGACTATATGCGCGTAGGACGGTTATGATATGCACTTTGGTGACCGAGCAACGCCTGCGCCGTACCCCGGTGCGGCCGGGATAGGCCGGGTACCTACGCCCGCTGGCGTTGCACCCATTATTCCGGCTCTCGAATCCAGCAAAGCTGCCAGGAACACCGGATCCAAGCAAACGCTGTATCGGTTGCTTGGGCAAGACCTGGATGCCTGCGCAGAGACGCATGCGAATGCCTATGAGCAGGCACGGAAACGGTGGATTGAGTGTCCTATGGAGGAGTGGACTAAGGGTGCCGATGGTACGTTTCACGCGTGCACGTATTGGCCGAGTCTTATGCAATTCCGGTGCATAGAATTGACGGAGAGGTTCGGGAAGTTGTTGGACTTCGTGAGTGCATTCCTCTTGCGCAGGTGGAACACACGTTGATGATCTTAGCAGGTTAAAGACCATATGACGTGAGTTCATGTGTGATGCCGTCTCTCAGAGATCTCACATAACCGTGATACAGAGCGAAGATGGCGTTGTACACCAAGCTGCACAGTGAGATTGCCCAACATCGCTCAGTACTCTCGGAGCGCGAAAAGTCTCTCCATAGCGCCAGGGAAAGCTTGGTCAGGGACGGCGGGGCTGTTGTCGGGAGCGCACCGGCGGACGGAGACCAGGATACTTGACTGAGGAGCGGGCGTCGCAGGCACACGCCGACTGGCATTCGTACGCTCGGGCTCGCGCAATGATGTCGTACAGTGATGATTGTGTCCGCAGACTGGTATTACATGAAATGTACCGCTTTCTCTCTAGATCCGTGTCTGATTTCCGTCCGTCCGCTGTCCATGCTCCTTCCTAAGCGTCCTTGGCCTGCAGCTCCTTGACGATCTCCACCGCCCGCTTGAACTTGGCCTTCTGCTCGTCGGTCGGCTTGACAGAGCTCTCGCCTCCACCACAGCCCTGGGGGCCGCCGTTCTGCCACATAAAGTCGTCTGAGCCGAAGGCGATGCTCGTGTCGAGGCCGTAGATGTCCTCGGAACCGGGCGGGAACTCGGTGGGGATGGATTGGAGGATGTCGCGGAGCTCGGAGACGAGGGCGGCGGTGTGGGCGTCCTGCGCGGAGATGGACTTGGGGACCGCGTCCTGGAGGGTGGGCGTGCCCTTTGGCCGCACTGCGCTCGTGATGTTGAGCAGGTTCTGCGACGGCAGCCCGGTGATCGTCACGATCTCGCTGGGGCGGGGAGGCGCGAAGCCACCGGCGATGCCTGCGCGATAAGTAGTGTGAGTGCCGTTGGTGGCGATGAAGAGAGAGCTCGTGCACACCTTCCTGGAGGCGGAGAGAGAACTCGGGGATGGACATGATGGGGGTATGAGAGTAAGGCTGAGAGGGAGAAGAGGGAGAGATATGGAAAGAGACCAAGGCGCGCCGCTGCGGACTTGGACTTGCTCGGATAAGTGCCTGGTGGCTGCAGCGCTCCGGTGACGTCACGCGTCGGGTTAGCCGTGACTCCGCCGTTCAGCTCGGGCCTCGGGCTGTGGCCGCGGCAGTGCCTTTAGTTCAGGGTGGTACTGCGAGACTGGCCCTGTTCTCTGTTGAATGGACGCCCTCAAACGCTTCCCGGGATACTGCGCCATCTTTCCCCGGAGCTTCGACGCTCTTTCACTCACGGGCCAAGCTCGCCGTGCAAAATGCGTCAGAGTACGAGCGCAGCAGTTGGGCAAGAGAGCTCGAGTCTAACCGCGGAGTAACCGCGCACCACAATGCATTCACACAGCTTAGTACTGCCGGAGACACTCGAGTTATGTTCGAACCCCATAGTCTTATTCGGACCGAAGGGACGCTTGAACCAGGCCTGTACTGGTTCCTACGGACGTACATGCGTTCGAAGAAGAGAGGTGTCAACGGAACGCGGAAGGGGATACGTCCGGCTGAGCGAGCTACACCGGTGCTTGGAGCGCGTGGGCCGCCAGCAGCTAGAGTGAACGATGCTCAATGACATATTTGGCTCCGTGTGGGCTCTGCAGTGTCGCCGAGCTGCGCACCGCCTGCGCGTACCGTCTAAACCTGACCTTTGGTTCTGTGGAGTCAGGATGGGTGACTCGAGCGGAGAGAAGGCGACAATGCTGCGGACTGAGGGCATTGGAGGATCCGGCGTGTCACGAGATTACGCAGTCTTCTTTGAAGGAAAGGTTGTACATTGTCTTGTCTACGGTCTTCTCGATTTTCTTCCAGTCCGACCGTCGCTGGATGAACTCGTAGATGTCCTAGAGCTGCCTAAGCATTCCCGTCCGCACGTCTTTGAGGAAATGTTTACCTCGGGTCGGTACGCCCCACCGTACCGCGTGACATCCCTGACGATCTGTGCTAAATCCTTCGCGTCTTCGACGACGTAGACGTGTCCCAGCATCTTCAGATACGAGAAATCGGATATGATGCTAGCAACCCGGAGGGACGTGATAAACGTGTGGTAGGCGTTGAGGTCTGCAATGATCTGGAAGCCTCCATTCAGCGAGATGATCTGCCGCTTTATGTGCTTCTGCAGGATCCTACATGGCCGCCATGAATATCACGGCGCGAGGGGTGGGGTTGCAGACTCACGCGATCAATCGGATTCCCACCTCTTGGTAGAAAACCTCCAGTACTTCTTTGCTCGTACTACCCCTGAGCAGCTGACAATGCATCTGGAGACACTTGATCGCCTCACGGCAACCTTCGGTTGGCCCTAACTCGAGCGGACTGTCTTCGGGAGGGTAGTATTCTCTGGGTTTCGTGAGCTTCTGGATGATGTGCTCGACCTCACGTAGGGGACGTCAGTTAAGGGAGAGCCCATATCATTCTGAAGACTGACTTGATTCATAAGCGCGTCTGTAGCAGCGTTTAGCCCGGCAGCGACGCTGTCGTCGAGAATGTCCTCGAACCGCTTCTTCTCCCGAACGACAGGATTCAAGAAATCGGTGCGGTCAATGTGGGGAGCCTGACATATATCTACATAAGTCTGGATCTGCACGCGCAGCGACGGGAGCAACCTACCAGCTCCTTGTCGAAGTAGACTTGGATCATCGACTGCATGGTGTCACCGACGTGCACCAGCTCGAAGAACTGGAGGAGTGGCGCGACGCTCTTGGTCTCCTCATGTTCGTCGGGCTTGTACGATTTCATCTGCTCAATCGCCCTAGGACGGGTTCGTGGTTAGGTGTGGAGACCGGGGACATCGCACAGTTGCTATACGTACGTCTCAAAGCCGGGCTTGATATGGCGTTCTCCGAGGGCGAGCAGGAGGAGTACGAAAATTTCCTCGATGGTGTCGCGTACACGGTGGCCATATGAACCGGGATAACTAGAGAAGGTTTCGGCGCGCTTGAGCGACTCGCGATCGGCGTGTATGAGCTCTAAAGCGATGTCCAGAGAAAGCAGGAGATCCAAGTTGTCTAGAGGTGGTGGCGCGGGATTTGGAGTCGATAGACGTGATGACTGGATGGATGTTGGCGCCGTGCTGACTGAGTCCTCGCTCGTGGACACTGTCAATGACGCTGAAATGCTTCGTCAGCGTGGCTCAATATTCGCGGGAAGGGGACATACAGCGTGCAGTCTTCTCACTCGGTGATTTCTCACTGGTAGCCATCTCGTTCGGCCTCTCGGCTTCTTCATCGTCATCTCCACCGATATCGAAAAGCATGCCATTCCCGCCCTTTTCGAAGTCGCGAACGTAGCCGTCTTTTGTACTTCCGCCACTCCAGGAAGACATACGAGAGAAAGGGAATGCACTTTGCCCGGTCGATCCCGGTCCACCCCAGCGCTGTGGGTTGAGCATTTGGATGCCTTGTACCGCAGCACTACTACCGGTCGTGATGGCGGCGCCAACGGCCTTCCCGACTGTTCGAGGAACGATAGTCACAGGCAGAAGCAACACGTCGGTGAAGGAAGCCAATACAGTTCGTTTGACTTGTGCAGGATTATGGGAGCCGAGGAAACGAGCATGCTCAGTGTTGGGAGAGCTGTCTGTAGTGACTCTGTGCTCTGATAGCTGCGAATAATTAGGAGCTGCGAGCACATTAGGGTGAAGAGTCGCGTACTTGTTTCTCCCAGGAACGGGATGTCATCTCGAATGCCTGCTTGACGTACTCGACCTCCTCGTCCAGATATTCATCCATGTTGGATTCGAACATGCGATAGCTATGAGTGCACGCATTAGGTCGCAAGCAGTAAAAGACAGCTGCAGACGTACACTACGTCTTCTGCCTTGGTCTTTGGGAACGCAGGTGCAGATTCGCGCGATGCCACTTTAACGACGGCGTCGACCATTCTCCATGCCTCTTTGAAACTTGCGGCCGTGGCTTGGAGAAATAGTGCATTGGAGATTTCGCGCGCGCGAGTCAGCAAGGAAGTGATATATTCCCCTACCTAGGCGATAGCGTATTAGTGACTACTCAGAGGACGAAAGACAGGGACGTCCGACGTACAACTTCGCTTGCAAGGCGGTCGGCGAAGGAGATCAGAACGTTGGCAGCAGCTGGGAAGACACGAACTGCACGGGCTCCATGTTCTTCGAGAGCGGCAATGATTTCGGTCATGAATTCGTCCATAGAGTCGAAATCGAGCTCGGAATCTTTCCTGCGGCGACATTAACCGGCTCCGTGGGAGATGGATAAGTAGTGAGAACATACGTAAAGTTATCAAGAGGCTTCCACTTGCTTTGCTCATAGAAAATCTCGCGTTTCTCAGCCCAAACTCTGCCCAACTCCCATTCGCCGCTGGTGCTGTCCCAAACCTCCCAGCTTGCCTCCGCAGCCTCGCGCATGCCTGCTTCGTCGCTCTTGCCATCCGCAACGTCGAACGCGGTGAGAAGACCATCTTCAAATCGATCTATTGCGGCGCGGAGGGCGGCGGAAAGCGTCTCCCAATTGCGAAGAGGCTTGACGGTGTGGGATAGGAAGAGGGAGAGCAGGCGGAGGATGTGTGCCTGGTCTCGAAGAGGAGGAGCAGGGGTGGGAAACAGGCTGGAGAGAACGGCATGGGGAGGGGAAGAAAGCGCGGGGATGAGGGGAGCGAGGATGGTGTGTGCTCGGATGTAGAGGGAGCGGCTCGTCTTGGCGGCGGGCCCAAGCTGTCCGAAGGCAGGAGTACGGGGGGTGGGCATGCTGAACGCACCAACGAAGTCCGCCATCTCGCCAGGGTGAGCGTTGATGGACGCAAAGTCTCCGAAGTCGTCATCGATGGCTTCGGCGGCAAGAGTAGGGGGAACATCCTGCTTGGAGAGACCATTCTGCGCCTTGAGGTTGTCATCGAGGGTGTCGAGGATGCCGGCGAGTTTGTAGGTGTCAACACCGAAGGCCTTCCAGCGGGCCTCCCAGACACGTTCGTCCTTGGCTAGGTTGGCGAGTGCACGAGAGGCACGAGCGTAGGAAGGGATGTCCGGGACGGCGAGGTATGTGAGGATGTGGATATGGAGGTCAACGGGGAGACGGCCGACGAGTTGAAAGGGGGCATAGCTCTTGGACCTCGAGTGGGAGGAAGGTGCGTTGGCCGGCGCGGCCTTTGTGTAGAACGAAAACCGATTCGAGGGAGAGCGGACGGAGGGGACGGGAGACGCAGCGGAGTCGGGGCCTGAGCCGTAGAGCCGCACGGGTTCGAGAGTCGCGAACCTGTCCATCAGCAGTGAGGGCAACAAGCGAGTACCCGTTCTGGCGGGCAATTGGAGAACGAGGGGTCGTGTCAGAGGTGGAAGGCGGCGAGGGAAAAGGTGGCGAGGGAGAGGTGGTGATGTCGAAGCTTGGACTCTGGAGGACTCGGCACACAGCGCGCAGCCCGCTCGGTGCACGGCTCCGAGCGCGCGACCCCGAGACGCTCTTCCCAGCTCTGTGTCGGGACTCGGCTAGCCAGATGGATGCTGTTGCCGACAGTGGGCAACAGCTTTGAGCTGCAGACGGCAACGATAGCGAAATAGATGGATAGGCGGCGCAATTCGCGAGACGGGTCTATGGATACATGACGAGCAGGCGGGCCCGGGCTACATATAGTACAACTATCGTCCGGACAAGAACTTGAAGGGGCTCCACGGGGTAAGCAGCCGTTCGGGAGCATTCCGAGGGCCGGCCCACGAACGTTTGTCTCCGGACGGGAAGAAGGGAGGTAAGTCAGCAGCAACAGGGGATGGGGATGATGTAGCAGATGCTTCCGTCCTGGGCAGCAGCAGGGCATGGTCCGTGAGCTGAGCGAACAGGTTGGGACAAGTAACATACCGGGCAGGGGATGCACCCTCCTCTCAGCCGTTCTGCACGACCCGACGACGGCGGCCGGCCGTGGACGGACATATCATCTACTGGGCGGGGTTGCTCGTCGCACGCCTGCTCCGAGTCGCCTCGGCCCGATTGTTTTCGCCCGCCGTCTCCGCGTGCTCTTGGTACGAGGAGGGCCGGGGCAGGGGATGCGGTGGGATTAGTGGCAAGCTTAGAAACGGGCATGGTGGAGAAAGTCGCTGTCGACGCGGTGTGTGCGTGTGGAGAGGAGAAACGGACAGCGCGCGCACTTCCTCCTCCTCTTATCCCTCTTGCACCAAGACGATGACGTAGGGGGTTGCACAGGGGTGGCCTTCAAAACTGTGATAGCCACTCACGTATAGGCCTACCCAACGGCCCAATGGTCTAGAGGTAAGATACTTGCTTTGGGCGCTGGAGCTCCTGATTGCAAGGGATCCCGGGTTCGAATCCCGGTTGGGCCCTTTTTGGTTTATACAGACTTCCATGATGTTAGCTCTAAGGTTGTGGACGTTTGTAGTGCACCACTTCTAGGTGACCTACCTGACAGCATTACATGTTTATAGTTTTCAACTTCTGTCTTGTGATTTAGGCATTGTATCTAAAATCTGTTCCATGAATTCATCTGAGTGAGCTAGTTGGAGTTATTAGACCTTATATACAACAGCTGCCAGGACATGCTAGCTCCCCCTGCTACCCCTTTGCAGGATCTGTGATAAACTTGAACATTTCCACCAAAGTTCACCAGAACACCAAGGACCATCTGATCTGTCTGGTACTTCCCACTGAGTGCTTGAAACCCCCATAAAAACTCGGGTGCCACCCCGTAAAAAACACATTACATGGGTGGACCTGAGTTTTTTGAATGACCCGTGAATTTCCATGGTTGGGGAGACAAGGCCCACCCCTGTAATTTACACGGTGTCCAGAAGACCAGTGGGGAGGGCAATCTGACCATGGAATTTCCACGCTGGGGTGGAATTCCACAGTCTGGTACCATTATTAAGCACCTGTAAGATGCAAAAGCCCAAGTCTTGCACGACCTGCCCTGAACCAGCCACCAAATCAAGTCGCCTCACCATGTCACCCTTTGTACTTGTCTTCTCAAGTTCCCCATTCCTCTTATAATGATTGCCTTGCACTCTTCTGTGGTCCGGTTTTCTCCTAACTGGTATCTTGGGTGGGGCACAACCAGGTCACATGGACGCCGCAGAGGTTGGGCTTGGCAACGGTCACACTGGTGAGCAACTCATTGACTCATTTTTATCTTGCTCTGATACCTCTCTCCTTGTTCTACTTATATACATATGCAGCACAGTCCTTGTCTGACCCCACTCATCACCTACTCCAACTGGAAACACAGACAAGGTCCTGCTTAATGCCTACAAGAACCTCACCATGTGTGTCGCACTCCACGTCCTCTGCTGTCACAACATCCCCCACTTCTCGCACAACCTGACCCTCCACTGCACAAATGAGATCCCCTTTAGGCACAGCTGTTGTTGCTGGCATCCTCTTTGGCGATGCACTTGGCAGCCTTGCACTCCCCACCCCACGCATGCTTGACTTCTGCCTCATGGTCGAGTGTCACCCGGATAATATCACTGCCACCCTCGTCAGCGGCTTTGTTGGCTCCTACCTCCACAAGCTCAACCCCACCACAACTGAGGCTGTGACTGTGCCGCTCTCTAAGGTCCTCCCCGAGCCCCTGCCCGACACTAGTAAGGGCTAGGGCATGGACCCCCTGCAGCCCCTCAGGGCATTGGCCACTACATCCACTTTGGCTGGTTGCCCAGCATCAGGGCTCTCACAATCATCCCCCACTTCAAACTCAGCACTGCAAAGACCCCCTTCCTCCCCTGTTCTTCTCACCTCTGGCAATTCACTCTGATGGTATCTGCCTGTACACGGGGGAGACTGCCCTTGGTCCAAGGATGTTGCGCAGGGATTTGTAGCAGTAGCAGTATTATGATTAGTAGTAGTGTAAACACCCAATATATCTTTCACCTTGTACACCAACTGTTCCACTCTGTCTACGCATAGGAAGCCTGACAGCTGAGGTATAGGTGGGTTTCCATCAGCACTTCACCGTGGAAACTCTTTATGGGGCATGACCTTGTTTTTTGGTGGGTCTGTTGCTGCTGGAGCATGACAGTGGAAATATGTCATTTAGAGTGCTAATTTCTATGTCCAAATTTGCATGGGCGACCATGTTTTTTACATGTGGGAATGCCCAATTTCTCAGGTCTAACACACAATTTTATGTGGTGCAGCGCATGACATTTTCCACTGTCATCTAACACTTAGTGTCCCATTTGAAACTTTATAGGTGGCAAGCTACTGTATGTCTTGCTGAGCCAGGTCTAGTTCTTCCTTTATGTTCAAGGGACATAGTTGTTTTCCCTTCATAGAACATCTCTCACTTTAATCTAACTTATCAGGGAGCCAGAGCATCATTAGTTTGTCACACTGATAGAGAATAGATTCAAGTGGAAGGGCCATGACTTCTTTGACAACGAGGAGCATCAGCATTCTATTTGGTCTCTTTATTTGTATAGCCTAGTTAACATCGGCAAATTGTTCACTACATTTCAGAATTTGATTTGGTGGACACATCTACTTACCCTTACCTTCCTGCCTTATTGTGTCCTCTTGGGTCATATACTCATTGTCATTCTTTGTCTTAGCACTCCTTTAGGTCTCCACAATGTCTTCTCATCCTACCAGTAGATCTGCATCTTCTAACACATCCTCACAAATGTGCACTACATGTAGTAGGACTTCTGGCAATAAGTTGAATACAAAGAAGTCTGAAAAGAACAACCCTGCCAAGGCCCCTACCTCTTCTCAACAGACCAAGAAGCATAAGAGCCTTGCCCAACAAGGTGACTAACCTAACTCCATATCACCAACAGATTCTCCTCCTAGATGTGGCAGAAAATCTAAGAACACTGATGCACTAGTAGCTCCATAGGCCTCTCCAGTCTTTTTCGCTGAGGATATAACTCCTCTAGAGCAGATCAAAGCTGGTGCCATAAAGCTCCCTGCAACTCAGGCCACAGCTAAGGATGTACAATGATATTACTAGACACACTAATGAGTCCTTATAAGTGCTTCTAACGCGTCTATTGTAACACGATGTAGTAGTACTTTGTTGAGAGTGTACAACGGTATTACTAGACATACTAACAAGTGCTTATAAGCCCTTCTAATGGGTCTGTTGTAATGCGATGTAGTAGTGCTTTGTTGATTGCCTACAACGATATTGTTAGACGCACTACTAATGAGTGCTTATAAGCACTTCTAACACGTCTATTGTAACTGATGTAGTAGTGCTTTGTTGAGTGTGTACAACGGTATTACTAGACGTACTAACAAGTGATTATAAGCACTTATAATGCATCTATTATAACGCGATGTAGTAGTGCTTGGTTAAGTGTGTACAATCATTTTGCTAGACGCACTAATGAGTACCTCTAATGCTTCTATTATGACACCATTCAGTAGTGCTTTGTTGAGTGCATACAACGGTATTACTGGACGCACTAACCAGTGCTTACTAGAAGCACTTCTAATGTGTCTATTATAATGCCATGTAGTGGTGCTTGCCTCCCCCTGTTTATTTCTCACATGTCTAGTTGAAATGAAGTACATATCTATGCATCCTTCATTCTTCCTGATCAAATTAGAGAAGCTATACAACATTCTGCTTAATATCTATCAATATTCTTATGGTGGTCAAGCTCCTCCATCTCAGAAGTGCTCATGCTCCTCCACTACATAAGTGCTCAAGAGAACGCAGTGTACAATGTTCTATTGCTCTCTAAATTTGGCAGGAAGTGGGCTCTATGACATTTGAGAACACAAGTGTTCGTATTATACCACTCCACCATAAACCACAACCACATCCCCTTACACTTACCACTTCAATCTTGCTACCCACATTACACACTCTGTACTCCAATGGCGGAGAACTTCAACATGGACCAATTCATCGATGAGGAGGAGGCCTTACTAGAGGACCTTCTACAGTCAATTAGCAATGAGGATCTTCTGCGGTATAGGGATGAGGTATGTTTTTAAATTCTGGACATCCTAGTACTCTGTCTGAGGGTACTACAGACACTCCAATATAATCCAGTTCTGTTAAACTATGCGACCCTTGAAAATCCTAGAACATGGGTCAAGGCAGATAGCTTATTACAGTGGATGTTTCATCGCTCGCAGTCTAATCCCCCAACCACCCCACGGCACCGAAAGAATTCAAGTCAACCTGCAACACCTAGACATGTATTTGTGTCTCCACAGAAAACTCCAACCACTCTGCGACGGACTGTAACTGTATCATCTCCTCTTACCCCGCGTACCCCTTCTGCTTCTACCTTTGGAGGGAGAGATATGCCCTACTCTCCCTTAAGCAGCCGCGCTTCTGGCTCTGGTAACTTTGGATCTCTTGACAAATCTTTTACATTACTTATAATCTACAGGTCGCCTCTCTCTGTTTCCAATGATTGCCACAAATGCATCACCTCAGATATCCCCTCCAACCACCCCTTCTGCCTGTCGTCGACCTGTTTCTCCTGAAATAATCGAAATATCCTCGGACAGCGATGACGATGATGGAAGGGGCTCACCTATTAAGGTGGTCAACAAGCAGGGTGGTCAGAGAGGGAAGGGAAAGGAAAGGGATCGAGCTGAAGCAGAGCAACTAGTTAGAAAGCACAAACGAACAGGTGTGTGTTTTATTATGTCTGCAATTTATTACTTGCTCACAGCGAAATATATTAGACTCTCTGCTGGTTGTACCCAACACTCCCCAGCGACCTCATAAGCAAATCAAGAACGAGGTCGAGGAGGGTAATACACTCCCACCGAGCTCTAGCCAACCTGTTAGGATTACAAAGATGCAATCTGTCGACAGGCTTATTACACTTCAAAGTGCACTGAGATGCTGGACAGTACCACAAGGATCTGAGAGAGTCGCATATCTTTTGGACTTGTCAGGCAGCACTGTCCAATGGCACAAAGGAGATGGAGCACAAATGAGCATGGCAGCTATAATCAAGGCTGAGGTGCGTGTATAACATTTATAGACTGTGTTTTTAACTCAATAGACGAGCTATACACAGGACCAGGACTCTTGGGGGAGTGGTACTGGTGGCTCCAAGCAGCGAGAGACAAAGGTTTACGCACTTGGGACACTCCAAGACCCAGTTCCCTGTCGCTATGAGCAACACACCTGCCAGGGAATCTACCATTGCGAACATCTAAACCCAGAGATTCTTGAAGATTGTGCACGCTATGCTCCATCTGAGGAGGACCAGCAAGAGCTTGCTGTGAAGGAGCACGAGATTAATCAAGCGTAGACTAATACCCCTGAAGGAAGGGTATCCATGTGAGTTATATTGATTCTAATGCCTAATTGCAACACTAAAGTTCCCTTAAAGGTTTTATAACATGGTGCAAACACGCAAGCCTTGTCGTTACATCCATGAGGATGGCATCCCCTGTGATGGGGTTCCTATATACAGAGAATATCGAACAGTATGTTCCAGTTATACACAGGTACTATCTTCCACTAATTATTAATCTATTAAACACCTCAGGGGGTTAACAACGATGGGAAGCGAGGGTTCATTGAATGCTCTGGGTGGTCATCTGATCAAGAAAATCAGCGTAACCACTGATTTGTCCCCATCCCCCTAGACATTCCTGAGGACATTGTGAAGAATCTACTTCATAACAATGGTCAGCTACGATGCGCAACACAGGACACTTGTATTATAGGCGGACAATGTGCCTATATTGTTTCCCCTCGGAGTGGTGGAAAGGGCTTCAAGGAATGCCGTGTGTATATGTTTGCTATTACTCTGAAATCACCTACTAAATGGGTTAATATTAC
This sequence comes from Porogramme epimiltina, assembly GCA_900155495.1. Classification (NCBI taxonomy): domain Eukaryota; kingdom Fungi; phylum Basidiomycota; class Agaricomycetes; order Polyporales; family Polyporaceae; genus Porogramme; species Porogramme epimiltina. The sequence goes on from FTLJ01000760.1 coordinate 19,736, forward strand.
AGCGTACTCTCACATTGTCAATGGAGCTGCTACTGCCAAAAGCCGTCTCATCAAGCATCCTTGTACAACCAGGATGGGGATTTATTATCCTGTAGATGAGTCTGACCGACGCGCTATTGTGATTCTAAGCCAAGGCCCCCATAACCACCCCACCCCAAAGTATACCAAAGTCAGCAGAGAGGGAGCTGAGCGGTATAAGAGATCAGTTATCAAGCACGGGGTTATAGGAGCTACAGTAACAGGCGTGGACCACGGTACGATATAATGTATACAATGTGTATAAATATATATATATATGAACACCTTTCACTTTCATAGCATCGACTACTGCAGAGCAATTTGGTGATCAGACCCCGGCACAATTTGACCCAGCATTAGGCTCTCAGCGTGCAAAGCAAGAGATAATTCTCAAGATGAAGGCTAAGGCTATGCCTGCTGGTACAGACTTTAGTGGTACGTTCTAGCTGAGCCAAATTGTTTTATCAAATCCTGATATATTATACTGCAGGTGTGCAACATCAGCAGGAGCTAGATGCTCAGTCTCTCCCTGAATCTGAGTGATATATTCATGTTGTCTCACGATTTGGAGAATCCATTGGCCGCATAATTGTTATCTTCAACCCATTCCTTGCCTCCCTTGTTCACACTGCTTATGCAACGACTCATGATAACACATACAAGCGTGTCGAAGGGTCTTGGAAGGAGTGGGAAGTTGTTCAATGGGTTTCGCATTTGAATATGCGTGAGTAATTTCGCTGAATGTTGAGCCCTCAAGATACTAATGAGCACTTATCAGGGGTGACTGTTGGTCGTGTCTATTGCGAACGGGAAACTCGAGATGCATATGAACAAATGTGGACATTATTCTGGGAGACAGTTGGACGAGTAACAGGGAAGCCAGTGAAGTTCCGAGTATTCTCTGGTGATGGTGAAGGGATCAGAGCCATTCTAGTTGGCGGAAATAAGCCCCAAGTGGACGGACTAGGAGCTTATCTTGTTAAGTATAACAGGCAAGACATAAGCGGAATCTCAGAGTCCGATCCTCAGCGGATTGTTGAATACATTGTTAAGGTGTGCTTAGTGCACTTTGACCGGTGAGTCTATTGACTTGTACAAAGTATTTCTATGTGCTAATCAGTATTTACAGGGGAATAACAAAGCTCATACAGCAGGGAGTATCTCCAGAGGCGATCCAGCATATTAGAGCATTGCCACACTTGAAGACCCCTGAAGAGCTTGGGGAATTCAAACAGTTCTGTCAAATGTCATCTGAGAAAGCGGTGAAAGGTGAGTACTACTCTTTGAATCCCTGAAATTTTATTCACACTCCCTTTAGACTGGTACTCAGACAAGGAATCTGCTCCGTGGTTTTACGCTTCCATTAACATGCATTTATCAAAAATGCCAATGGAACACTGGGAGACCACTCCAGCAAACACAAATATCAATGAGAGTGCTCATGCTGCAACAAACAAAGTGACTAGAACACGCCTCTCCTTGCTCGAAGCAATTGAAAGGTATTTCTACACTTGCTATGCCGTGCATAAATTTCTCACTGCAGTGGATCTCAAATACAGTGCATGTAAATTGGACAAGCAGGTTGAGGCAAAGGTTAAAACTGCACAATCATCAGCAGTTTTACCTAACCACCTTAATACTGAGAAACATCGCATGTCAAGGAATACAGCAAGGGCAACAGGCCGAGCAATGAAAGCAATGGAGTGTTACGAATACGGTACCTTTTACTTTTCCTTCTCGCCAACAC